>QPKB01000008.1:28125976-28179230 GCA_003546025.1 Camphora micrantha | reverse complement strand
TTCCCCTTTATACTTGTGAAGGTGGATCTTTGGATCACCGTTTCTAAATTCCAAGTAGAAAAGTGAAATTGGCATACCCGTACAAAAAAAAAAGATGTTGAAACCCTTTGTCTTTTCTTCTCCTCCCCTCCGCCGTACCCCGAAAGACCCGGGGCGGAGGCAGCGGGAGAGAGGGAAGGAATCGGGTCCATCAGGTATAGGCCGATACCGGTTCATATCAGCCGATATGAACCGGTATCGGCCGATATTTTATACCATGGTTGTCACGACTTGCGCAAGATGACTTGACTCCATTAAATTCAAACTCAATTTTGACACCCGTGGCACTTATATGCTAATTAAAATTTGAGTACCAGGACTCGAAATGTTTTTAAAGAATTGTAGTACCATTTTTTTTAACCCATTGGATCTTCAGGTCTTCTAATTGACCCATCAAGTCTTCTAGTCGACTAAAGGAATAATTTATGTTATGTACTTAGCTTGATTTATTTTTTAAATCTTCCTTCACCATGTCATGTTAGCATTATCCATCACTGCAAGGTCAAGTTAAATCAGTGCAAGGTCAGGTTAGTGTGTTTTATGAAAGAATTGAATGAGCGGATTCTATGTTTCTAACTTCGTTGATTGTTGCTTCTTTTTGTTTGTTCTTAATGAAACTCTCTTTCTAATTCCTAAAAGAAAAAAAAAGAATGGCTAAATGCACACTGATTTTTGCTCTCCACATTGCTTCTCTCTACACTCAGCACAGATTAACAAAATTACTCTTTACACACCCCATTTTCCTAAACTACCATCTCCTAACTTCTCTCTGCACTCCCTCTCCCTCCCTCTTGCCTGCCGCTCGCCCACATTCCCTCTCTCCCTCTCCCTCTCCCTACCCACCCTCCGCCCGCCGCGAATTCTCCCTCTCCCTACCCCTCTCTCTCTATCCCTGCCCGTCGCCACCCTCTCTCCCTCTCCCTCTCCCTCACCCCACCCACCTCCGCTTACTTTCCCTCTACCTCCCTGTCTCAATCGTTCCCTCCCCCTTCGACAGTGCTGCTGTAGGGGGTGATGGGGGTGGGTGGATGTAGAAAGAAGTTGGGGAGGGAGATGTCCTTTTAGGTAATTTCACATAAGGGTATATTGGTCATGAAAAAATGCAGTGTGGAGAGCAAAAATTAGTGTGCATTTAGCAGCTCTAAAAAACCTGTTCTTGAGAATGATCTTCCCATCATATTTTCTTTCTAATGATAATGATGATATATATATATGTCATTATTATCATTGAAAAGAAAATATGGTGAGGGACCCACCTTGGGTGAGGGACAAACTTAATGGGGTCCACCTAGGGCCCCCACTGATCATGGGACTTACTGAGGATGAAAAGAGACATCTTGGCCCATATATCAAGTTTGGTTCAACGATGTTGACACAAATCTTATGATAGTACATGTTATCTTTCATAATAAATCTGTCCAATTTACAAATTAAATAATTCCATAATCAATTACCAATTCTAGAAAATTCTAATCAATACAATAACATGTAGAATCAGAGTCAAGTAAGAACAAGCACTAATTGGCAACTACAATAGTATTCATTTCACTTTCATTTTCATTTTCATTCTCATTTCCATTCAGTGCGTTACATTTGGTAACCTTTTATTGATATTCATAAATATTCATTAAGTGACTTTTCATTCAATAATTGTAGGATTTACTAGTGTCTGGATCAGAGATCGCTGGCATCATCATGGAGCTCCAGAACACCCCACAGTCCATCAACTGTAGTAGGATTGTTCATTAATTTATTTCATTAATTTATTCTATCTCTATAACGAGCTTAAGAAACTACTATGTAGTGCCAAACTCGGGAATCAAATTAAATCAAATCAATAATTCTATTCAAACTTTTATACCAAACATTCAGGTAAAACATTTGTTATCTAATATACATGTTATTCTCGATGAGCCTCACTTTCAGTATAATTTGTACATTATAATATCCTTAGCTAACACCTATGAAGGTTTAGGTATAACAACATTAATACTAGCCTGAGTGAATAGGCTTTTATTCAGAAGAATCATACCTAAATTGACAATTTTCCTTTAGTTCGGTTACCTTGTCGGTTACCTGTCGGTTAACCAAATTCTAGAATGCGGCTAACCGAACCACAAGTTGGTTAGCTTTCCAGAACCTTGTAATTCCTGATGCAATTCCTGACAATTCTCTCAATTTGGTCACCTGTTCGATCACCTATTCGGCTAGCTGAATTCTCAAATTCGGTTAGCCGAATACAATTTGGTCAGCTTTTCAGAAGCCTAACTTCCGATGAAAAACCCTGGCAGAGATTTCGGTCACCCTTCAGCTGGCCGAATTCACGAATTCGAATAGCCGAACATTGTCTGTTAACTCATGGTCAGCTTTCCAAAAGCTGAACTTTTCTGTGAAAATCAACCCAGATGGGTCGGTTAGCTGGCGTTTAGTAGTTCGGCTAATGGAACTGCATGCAGAGCTTCATAATTCCTGCATCCAAAACTTCAGAATTTTTGAAGTAAAATATGGAATTTGAGCTCCATGAGCTCAAACAAACTTAATAACATCTTAAATCATAAGAAATGCATGCACTTGCCTTTGTTTGAGCAAATCAACAAGAAACCCCTCTTTGCTAGCTTGATTTGAGATGAAATCTCTTCAAAACATACAAAAGAGAGTCCCATAAGCTACTTGTGCTAGAAACTCCTTCTAAATACTCAATAGAACTTGGAAGTTCTGTAATATATCTAAATCACTTACTTGTAATCTCTTGAAGATAATTCTTGAGCTTTCTCTCAAGCTCCACTCCAAGGAAAAGAAAATAATTGAGGAAGAAGATGAAGGAGATGAGATCCTCTTCAAAACCACATTCAAGGCTCCAAACCCTCACACTTGATGGAGAAAATGGAAGGAAGGAAGAAAGAAGAAGAAAGAATCTCGGTTTTGCCTTGTGCTGGAATGAACGGATGAATGAACTTTGGGTTCATTTGAAACCTTATAAGTACACTTCTACATGAAACCCCCTTTACTTCCATTATTTACACTTTGAGTCAAACGAAGGCTCATTTGATCAAACTTAAGTCAAATGTAATCGCGTCTATTATGAAAGTTAACGTACTCTTGGAGATACACGCATTGGTATTAAGAGTGACAGTATTCGACGAAATACGCAATAATTCGTATTTACACAAAAGTCCTTGAACTTCCTTGCTTGAGTCTAAAATCAACTCAATTAAATTAATCTCATTCAATTTCATTTCAATAAGCTTAATTCATTCATTTGAGGATAATTCGACTCAATTTGGTCATTAACCATCATTAGCTTAATTAAATACAGTTAATTAGCATTAATTCCAATCAATTAGAGTTAATCTTGATTAACTCGGGACGGGGTGTAACAAAGGCTCCCTTCTCTCTCGTCTCCATCGTCGTCACGGACCCACCTGGTAGCTTATCCATCTCTATATCAAACAGATAAGGAATAACCGTCTGTCTCTATTGTTGGCAGGATCTCTTCCAAAATCCATCTCAACAGAGTAAATCTGAAGCCCTTTGTGAACCAACCAAAGTCCACATTCAGGTAAATCCATTTCACTTCATGGCCTTTTAACTTGAGAGACAATGAATCTGGTTTATAGAGTGGAGGCCTTAGCCCTTGCTCAGAATTGTTAGGTAAAGGGGAAAGGAGACACAAAGGGACAGTGGAGGGGAAAGGGCATCTCCAAAATGAATTACAGTAAAATCTTGACTACGCCTGTGGCCTAGGCATTGACTGCAGCCCGATCCAACCAGGTGGAGCCCACATCAGACAACCCTAACTGCAGGTGATTAAGGCTTTGAGGGAGATATTCATAAATATCCAAACAAATCAGTCTCATGTATTTGCATTCAAATCATCTTTGCAATGAAGAGGGCTGGGGCTCTCTTCTGTCAATTGGTTTGTCATCAAAACAATAATGCTGAATATTTTTAACTTTATTATCATAATGTCATTATCCACTTATTCAACTGCTGAAATGCCGCCTAAATGCTGATGTGGGAGTGGTGATATGAAATTGTTTATCTCTCATACAAAGTCGAATCCAAATCAAAAATTTTGGAGATGCCCAAGATGGAATGTAAGTGTGCTAACATGTCATGCTGAACGTGCCCAATTCCATTTTTTTATTTATTCAAGACATGTTTGAGACATATTCTTATGAAAACTTTTGCATGATGGAATTTAGGTGGAAAGACAAAGCCCATAGAGAAGAAGCTCCTGAATCAAGTTCAATGTCATGGAAAAAAATGATTTAAATGGAGAATTGCAGAATTTGACAATATTCATCACAGACCTGAAGCTTGCTATTGAGATGCACAATAGATTGTTGCATGCAACAGTTAAAGAGAAAAAAAGAAAAGAAGAAATTAGGAAGTCTATTATAATTTGTGTTTGTGCAAAATCCACCATGTAATATTGTTGATGTCATGTTTTCTAATGTTGGCAATAACTTTTATATTAAATCAAGTGTGAATTTATTATTTATTTATTTATTTTTTGGGGTGGGGGGGTTGGTGTGGGGGGTTTTCAACTCCAATGTACAACTTTATCGAATATGGTATGATTGGACCCATTTAAGATCAATGAAATCCTTCTTATTTGATTGAACCCAGTTAAGATCAATGATATCACGTTTGCTATCAATGTAAGGAGATGCCAAAACCAATTTGAGTTTGCTATCAGTGTATGGATTGGAGATGCCCAAACTATATGCTTGTTTGCCATCAGTGCATGTAGATGCCCAAACCGTTCACTGTCTGCTTCAGTGGAATAAAGGGTTTAATTCTGCATGGGTTCTCACTAGAGGGACAACCTGAAATGACACCACCTACTGCAATGGAGAACATGGATAACCAATTGCATGAACCTTTCTCATTTAGTGATGGATCATGACATCAATCCATTCATTACAGTTCAGCTGCATCACTATAGTAATTGCAGTCAATCCAACATCAATATGATAAAGTGCAGTGAAGCAAACAGGCACTTGTTCTCCTCTGTCTTGTATACCTGCAATACCAGTTCTTAGCATTCATACCATTCCAACTTTAGTACCATTCCAACATTACCTCCTGGTCCACCGCCCAACATCCAAACATTCATACCATTCCAACTTCCAAACAATTCCAACATCAATACATTCAATACCCACTTGACATTGAATAAGTTAAAACAATTAGTACATCCAACATTAGTATATTCGACCCAATCCATGTGAAAAGTCACGTCCAATGTTTACATTCAAAATAGTAAAAAAAAAACCCCACTAATATCAATATTGACATAACCCATTCTAAGCATTCAACCTTGAGGTCCATTCCACACATTCAGCGTTGAGGTCGCAACATCCTGCACAATACATACGAAGATAAAATAAATTAGAATTTTCTTAGAATTTTTCATTAATTAATAAAAAAGATGGATCAAGAATCATACCACCTAATAACTTTGTATCAATGGTTATAAACCCACCAATCATGTGGAGATTCTGACTAGTTTCACTTTCCTCTTAAGGCTAATATTACATGTCTTTAATATATGAGTCTCATATCAGAGAAAAAAATTGAAAAAAAAAAAAAAGGTGAAAGAAAGCTCTTTCTCATTATAGGCATATTTAGATCAAACCCATGCTATAAGTATATATATAGCTAGGGAGATGCTCCAATGAGAGCATCTCTCACCTTATATTTAAGTTGTTGGCATTGGATATAGATGTGAAGGCCATCACCTTATCTCTCACAGTAAAGTGAGAGATGCTTTCATTGAAGCATCTCACATATATATATATATATTCATGCGCATTCATCCCTCACGATATTACAGTGAGGGGACAACATAGTGGGGCCGACTTCATGATCCATTTCAACTATCCTTATACATGGGACCCCTTAAATTACACTGGATCTATTAAGGTTCTACTAGATCCGAAGTGATTGAATCGTTGGATCAAGGGTCAAATTTTTTCTTTAATATAAAGTCGTTAAATTTGTGGGCAACAGATGAGGGGGATAGAGGCATGAGATTGATCTCAAACTTGATATATCGGCCCATCTAAGATGTCTCTTTCAAAACCTCCCCCCCACCCCAAGTCCCATGATCAATGGGGCTCTAATTGGGCCCATATTTATAAAATCTAATACCTCTAATAGTCTAGTTCATTTGACCTTGATCCACAAGTATAATAGTTGTACATTAAATAACAAAAATTGACCCTTGTCTAACGATCCAGTTCATTTTAATCCATGTAAATCCATGAGACTTGATGACCAAATGGTGGTTCTGTGTCGCGACCTCGGACCGGGCCGCCGACCTAATTCGGGATCGGGACGGTTTTAGTGATGAAGAGGTGCCAATGTAATAATGTGTATGTTTAGTTGGCCAATACGTACACGGATTTAGGAATAACGTTTCATCCGTGCACGTGATTTCCCACGGGGTTCCGCGGTGAGGATTTCCCATCCAAGTCAATTTTATACAGGATGCAGAAGCGTATAGCAAATTAAGTTTAACAATAATCCATTCCATAAAACAAGACTGATTACACAAGTGCATACAATATGATGTTAGAGTGAACAATGATCATTATAGAATTTTCCAAAAGTAAAGTTAAATATTTATTCAAAATATCAGTTAATTAATTACTCCCCAAAAATAAAGGCCAACAAGGGCCAGTACCACCAAAAGAATGTGTTAGTCACAATCCCCAAAAAGTATTAATCCCAAAATGTGTCGTATCTCAAGGCTTGATGGAATGCCTACATGACATCGTCAGCCTGCCATTCGCCTACTCGTTACAGCTCTTCGGCCGCCTCCTCAAGCTCCTCCTCTGGATAACCGGCATTTGGACCTGAGTCAGACACGACGGTCTGGCAGGTGGGTAAAAAGATATAGCGACATAACAATATTTAAATGTACCTTGGAAAACATAGAAACCTGTTTGAACAGTAAATTTCATGAATAGACGTATCATTTATTAGAAATCACATGTACAATATGAAAACATGTAAAGGTACCAAGAACAAGGTACTAGCAAGATGACAACCACACAAAGCTAAATCCTCTATCACTGAAGTGATGAGAGCATATCAGGGCGTTGATCTCTGACACACGAGGTGATGAGAATCAACGAAAATATATATATATATATACACATATAACTATATGGGACGGGACCACGGTAGCGAACCGGGTATCGGGACGGGATGGGATCCAAGCTGCATCTGGCGGGAACGGGAGTGGGACTTCCAAGTCGGTAGATAAGGCTAACAAGGTCGTCCAAACTTGGTGGTGCCGACTCATAGGTCACATAAAAGAAATCGGGACATGTACAAATATATATACAGCTGATGTAAAACACATAGTCAGGCGGGACGGGGTGCCCATAGGCACAAATATCACCGTATTAACGGGCAATGCACAATGGGGCTAGCAAAGTGCTACAAAATACAATTTCAGTGTTTTCAGGCATGACGATTCATGTAGTATGAATTTCTAGAAGTGCATGTCAAAATTTCTGGAAAAGTAGAACACAAATGAATTCCTAAAATTTCTAGGCCAAGCATCGGGGTTCAAGATTTGTTCAATGTGAATAGGGGTCCCGTATGTCGATTTCAATATAGACTTGGTACTCTTTGAGTTTTGAAGACTTTCCGAGTTCCATAAACACATTGGCAAGATCCAAAGCCGTTAATAAATCTCCGTGACATTGTTTTCTTCTCACATGGGCTCCATACATTGCCTCCTGAATCTCCCCATCAAATGGGACTCCCAACAAACCTCTTCCAAGCATTCTCAGGGCCCCAACACAGCCCCAGGTCAACAGTACGCCTGGCTCGAGCAGGCTTGAAGTTCGCTCGAGCCTTGGGCTCTCTGGAAGGGTTCGCTCAAGCGGACTTGGGTTCGCTTGAGCGGACCTGCCCAGAATAGGTTTGCTCGAGCGAACTGTTAAGTGAAAGTCCGGGATCCTAACCCTAGAGGGGGGGGGGGGTGAATAGGGTGATCTACACTTAATGACTAATCAAGGCCAATTTTAACTTCTTTAAAACAAACTAGTCACATGTGATGATAAACAAACAATATGCGGAAGCTTAAACAAAACAATCACCACAAAGCAATCACCATAACACAATGATTTATAGTGGTTCGGCCTCAATGCCTACATCCACTACCGGCTTGTGTCTCAACACCCCACCGGATTTCCACTATTTATGCTTTTGAAAAGGCAAAGCAATAACCTCTACAATATGCTTTCCAAGGATAAGCAATAACCTAACAATGTTGTTTTTCTAGGCTAAACAACAACCTATACAAGATGCTTTTCTAGGCTAAGCAATAACCTTTACACAATGCTTTTCTTAGGCTAAGCAATAACCTTTACAATAAAAAGATTTCTCTCAAGGAAGTGTTTCCACAAACACTTTAAGAGATTACAATTAAAGCTCAATTTAATTGCCTCTAAAATAGGCGGATAAGAAAGTGAAAATACAACTCACACAACACTCTATGAAATGCTAAGATGAATGCTCATGAAGTGTGTGTGTGATAACTTCAATCAAGTTAAAATTAAGCCCAATCAATATATGCTTAATGCATTTAAAAGTTTAAGGCACACAAAGATTTGATTGAAGTGAAATGCAAATCACATGTATAAATACAAACTTGTTGATGATATAAAAATCAAAGGTTCACAAGTTGTATGAAACTATTTAAGACTAAACATGTGATGCATGTGCTATGTTGTTTTCAAAACAAGAGTTTAACTAAAGTTCAAATGAATGAAAACAACAAAATGATTCAACCAAGTAAATGAAACATGTTATAAAAGAAATCAAAAGATTTGACAAAACATGTTTTATAAAGCTTTTTAAAACAAACTTGGTTTGAAATCAAGGGTGAAGAATCCAATCCAACTTGAATCAAAGATTAAGAGAAGAATGGATTCAACACATCATAGTTAACATGCTAAAATTAATTTACCAATAATTTAAACAAAGCATGAAACATATGATAAATAAAAGTAAAGCTTACTTAGAGATTTAACTTCATTAATCCAAGCTTTAGCTTCACTAATGACCCCTTGGTCTCTCTTACTTCATTCCCCTTTTTCTTGCCTCCAAACACCTCAAGGAAGGCTCTTTTCTCTTCTTTGATCAACAACATTTACAAGGGAATGAAACTCATTTTATAGCCAAAAAGTCACTTCTGGCGTGTCCCCGGTCGACCTGGTACAAGGGGCGGTCGACCCGGGCTCAACGGTCATAAATCTGACCGTTTGAAAAGAGGCCCAACGGCTCTTTCCCGGTCGACCGCGCAGTGTGGCCGGTCGACCGGGTCCCTTGGGCCGGTCGACTGGCCACACTGCGCGGTCGACCCGAGCCTGGGACCAAAATTCCCAAATTTGCATATTTTATGCATATTTCAAAGTTTTTCCTGAGGGAACTTTTTTGGCCATTAAATCAAGCTTGGAAACATGTTTTAAATCAAACTAAGTGGTTTAAAAACATGAAACACAAAAACCTAAAATGATTCAAAACTTTAAAACCAAAGGTTTGCTTGATTCATAAAACTTCTTTTCCAAAATAAATGCATCCAAGATTAAAACCAAAACATGCATAAATCAATACTTTTACAACTCTTAAAAACAATGCATGTATAAAACAGGATTTCAAGATTTCTCAAATCAATGCATATGTGTGCAAATCAAATGATGCTGAAATGAAAATGCATCCATCAAATTGCAATACACAAAATTCCTAACATTAAGTTGGCTCGAGCCAACTGCCCTCTGAATGGGGTTCACTCGAGCAAACTGTCACAAAAACCTGTAGGAATGCAGTTTTGGATTCCTCCTTTTCTTCCCTTTGTATACATCTTTGAGCACTTTTTTTACACATAAAGGAGGGCTCAAAACCCTCTCCAATACCACACATATTCCTCCATTTAAACCACTCCATAAGATTTATCACATTCTTCATTTCATCAAAGAAAATTCAATCATATAAGAGATCCATAAAACCCATTAACAAGCTTTAACAAAATCAAGTACAAACATCTTCAAGAAGTTAAACAAGAGGGAAAAGACCTATCCATATACATATTTAAACAACAATGCAAATCATGGAAAGAACATATGTAATAAATCAACCAAGGTATGTAATGGAAAACCACATTCATCTTAACACATGAAAACACTAAAACCTCCATTAATCCACTTGCCTTGGTCTCCAAGGTGGCTAAACATGCTCTAATCACACTCTCCAAGCCACAAATCACCAAGCTACAAAACCCAAAACAAACCTATTTAGAACCCTAAATAGCCAATTCCAAAAAGAGACAGCTTCCAATAAGGAAGATGGAGACTCTCTAGGGCTAGGCAAACACAAATCTAGAAGATTGGAGAGATTGCTTACTTGTAGAGTCTTCAAATACACAAGACCCTAGGATGCTTGGTTTTCCTTCTCAATGCTATCAATGGGGAGCTTGCAAGGTGGGGAAGAAGAAGATGACCTCCATTCTTGATTGGTGTGGATGGAAGATGAAGAAGCAAGAAGGAGAAGAAACCCTAGCTTAGTTGGAGCTAATCCTCTTCCACAATAAAAAGAGCAAGAAAAAGGGAAAGTGAAAAGGAGTTCACTATATATAGAATGTGAAAAGGCTTGATGGGCGAAAAATATGGTTTTTGAGGCCTCGGAAGCGTTCGATGAAGACAGAAAAGTTGTTCGTAAAAAATTCTAGTTTCCGAAAAATATATATTTTGAGGGTTTTGGAGACATCGAAAATAGTGTCCAGATTTGGTGTGAAAAGACTATTTTGCTCTCGGAGTTGGGAAAGTCGGGTTTCAAGTTTCGAATGAGAACAGGATCAACACGAAAGTTGTAGAGGTTAACGAGATAAATCAAACGGAGTCAAAACACGAATCATCAGAATTTCGAATAATCCCCCATGTATACGTAAAATCACTAGAAGAACCCCAAAAGGGTCCCACTAAATCAAGAAGGCTCTCAAAATTCCCCAAAGCTAGCTATATAAAAGCTATTTTAAGCCAAACTTAATCAAAATCCACTAATCTCACTTAAAGCTAAAATAAGACTTAATTAATACTAATAGCGGTCACTCGGGACGGGGTCTTACATTTTGTATGCGTGGTTCATTTGGATGGGTCATAAGGTAGGCTCCACTAGGTGGTCTGCACGTCCTAATAGGACCAGTTCCATATATATATATATATATATATATAGGGAGATGCTCCTATGAGAGCACTTCTCACATTACTATGAGAGATAGGAGTGGGGGCCCTCACATTTAAGTTATTGGCATTGGATATGAATGTGAGGGCCCCCACCTTATCTCTCGTAGTAAGGTGAGAGCATCTCTCATAAGAGCATCTTCCATATATATATTTGTGTGTGGGGGGGGGCTAGCTTTCCTAAGCTATAGCTTAGGATAAGGTAAGGTAAGCTCAACCGTGTGGTGGGGCCCACCTGGGGAACCACATGGGGGGGGGGGGATTTCAAGGACTTACCGAGACCCTCCTTTGTGCAAAAAAAAAAAAAAAAAAAAAAAAAAGTCCCAACCGTGGTTTCTATCACCTCCATCTTGGCCACAAAAGTTTAATGGTTAACAGTCCATTCGGATCGGTACACAGTCGATCCAACAGCATGTTGACACAAAAAATGTCACTTTGCCTCTTCACACATTCTCAACATCAAAGCAACATGGAGCTGCATCCTACTACAAACAGGCGAATTCCGCTTCAAGCATCAGATCTTGTCAAAATCAAGCAAAAATTGCAAGATCCTTCAAAACAACTAAGAGGAGGACACACCTGAAGTTGTTAGGAATTTTGTGTATTGCAATTTGATGGATGCATTTTCATTTCAGCATCATTTGATTTGCACACATATGCATTGATTTGAGAAATCTTGAAATCCTGTTTTATACATGCATTGTTTTTAAGAGTTGTAAAAGTATTGATTTATGCATGTTTTGGTTTTAATCTTGGATGCATTTGTTTTTGAAAAGAAGTTTTAGAAATCAAGCAAACCTTTGGTTTTAAAGTTTTGAATCATTTTAGGTTTTTGTGTTTCATGTTTTTAAACCACTTAGTTTGATTTAAAACATGTTTCCAAGCTTGATTTAATGGCCCAAAAAGTTCCCTCAGGAAAAACTTTGAAATATGCATAAAATATGCAAATGTGGGAATTTTGGTCCCAGGCTCGGGTCAACCGCGCAGTGTGGCCGGTCGACCGGCCCAAGGGACCCGGTCGACCGGCCACACTGCGCGGTCGACCGGGAAAGAGCCGTTGGGCTCTCTTTCAAACGGTCTGTTTTTTGACCGTTGAAGGGCAGGTCGACCGGGCAAGGGGCAGGTCGACCGGGGACTAGCCGTTGGGCATTTTTTGGTATAAAAAGAAGCTCATTCCCATAGAAATTTTGAGGAACAAAGAGGCCCTCCTTGAGATGTTTTGAGGCCAAACAAAGGGGAATGAGCTAAGGAAGGTTGAGGGACATTTGGAAAGCTAAAGCTTGGATTAATGAAGTTAAACCTCTAAGTAAGCTTTGCTTTTCTTAATCATATGTTTTCATGCTTTGTTTTATTTTTTGGTAAATCTTGTTTAGCATGAGAAACTATGATTAGTTGTATCCTTAACATGTTTTATGTTTTGAGTTGATCTATTGTTTTGGATGCAACACTTTGAGATTCAATCCAAGTAGTACTTGAATTGGTAAATCTAAGTAGATCATGTTAATGGAAAAAACTTTGAAATTATATGTAACATGATCCATATACTTGGTTGAATCTTTGGTTGTTGTTTTCCATCATAAGAAAATCACTTTCAAATCTATCTTATGTTTTGGATTTAACAACCACACAAATCATATGTTTTCATGTTTAGCTTTAATTATTGGTAAATCTTCTCTAGCATGATAAACTATGATTTGTTGTGTCCTTAACATGTTTTATGTTTTGAATTGATTTATTGTTTTGGATGCATCACCATTTGATTCAATTCAAGTAGTACTTTATTTGGTAAATCTAAGTAGATCATGTCAATGAAAGAATCTTTGAAATTATATGTAACATGATTCATATACTTGGTTGAATCTTTGGTTGTTGTTTTTCATCATAAGAAAATCACTTTCAAAATATATCTTATGTTTTGGATTCAACAACTTCACATGTACTTTGTTTTAAAGTTTCACAACTTGCTTAGCTTTGATAGGTATATCATTTTCAAGTTGTATTTTAAGTACATGTAATTGTCCCTTGATTTCAATCAAATCTATTTTTGTGCTTTACACTTTCAAATGCTTTAAAGCATACATATATTAAGCTACATTGTTAAATTGATTGAAATCCTTATGCATCACATGTTTTGTTCTTATTCTTTCACAACTTGCTTGAACTAGATTGTTGAATCTTTTACAAGTTGTTTTTAAACATGTGATTAGCATTACTACCTCAATCATAAATGTTTTTATGAGCTAAAAGCCTTAGGCTTACATTTATGAACTTTCATTTTCAAAATGATTGAGGACATCACACACACACCTCATGTGCTTTCATCTTTGCATTCATAGTGTGTGTGTGTATTAGATTTTTACTTTTATATCCGCCTAATTAAGAGGCATTGTATTGAGCTATCATTGTATCTCCATCAAGTGTATGTTAGACACAACTTAGAGAGATAACCAACCTTGTGGTTGAAGAGGTTATTGCTTAGCCTATAAAAGCATAATGTATAGGTTGATGTTAAGCCTTGAAAAACATCATTGTAGAGGTTATTGCTAAGCCTTGGAAAGCATAATGTAAAGGTTATTGCTTAGCCTATTGAAAAGCATAAATAGTGGAAATCCGGTGGGGTGTTGGATCACAAGCCGGTAGTGGATGTAGGCATTGAGGCCGAACCACTATAAATCCTTGTGTGATGGTGCTTGCTTTGTGGTGATTGTTTTTATTAAGCTTCCGCATTTTATTTGTAATCACCACTTGTGACTAGTTGTTTGTTAAGAAATTAAAATTGGTCATAAATGAAGCTCACCCTATTCACCCCCCCCCCTCTAGGGTTCGAATCCACGGACTTACAGAAGTTTCGGGCCATTTCAGCATTATTTGGTGTAACTTCACTCTTCCGAGAGCTGAACAGGCGCTCCTGGCGGCAACAGTGTCGAAGGCATCAAATCTTCGATCAGAGCCTATGGATGGTCTCAAAATACCTCTAAAAGGCCTCATATCAAATTTCAAGTCAAACCGACAATGTTTGACCTTCCGTCGATACTCGAACAACAAAATCAAGCCTCTCGGCGGCGAGAACCACCGAGGCCATTACTCATCAAACAGAGCACATAGGTAGCTTCTACATGTTTCCAAAAGGCTACACGTCAAATTTCAGGTCATTCCGACAACGTTTGACCAGGTTTTGATGCTCGAGAACAAAATCAAGCCTACTAGCGGTGGAGCACCCTGGGACCATGACATCCAAATTGGAGCTAATGGGTCATCTCAAAATGACTCCAATAGGCTCTCTGTCAAATTTTAGGTCAATCAGACATCGGTTGACCGCACATCAAAGCGCGATATCTTCTTCACAGCAAAATCAAGTCGAGCAGCGACGGGACCCCAAACGGCTTTAAAACTCAAATA
Organism: Camphora micrantha; assembly: GCA_003546025.1. Lineage (NCBI taxonomy): Eukaryota > Viridiplantae > Streptophyta > Magnoliopsida > Laurales > Lauraceae > Camphora > Camphora micrantha. The sequence continues at coordinate 28,164,528 of QPKB01000008.1, read as the reverse complement.
AATGTCCATGGTTGGTCCTATTTATTGCTCAAGAAGCTTCTCAAATTTCAGGCCATTTCGACATCGTTTGACCTAGTTTTGACACTTGGCAGAAAATCGGCTACAAAGTCTTCGGCTTTTCAACAAAATAGGAAACTTTGTGCTCCGGCTTGCACAGCTTCTCATCAGGTTTTCTTCTGACGAATCAAGCCAATAAATGAGGAAAAATATCAAGAAAAATACAGGAGAAAAAAAAGAAGCAAAAAGATCGAAAAACGGCCGAAGAAAAGGCGACTAAAAGGGGAAAATCCCTCATGGTCGCCGGCGATCCTAGAAGTCCGGGTCCCCGGATTTCCACCGGAAGGTCCGTTTTCCGATTTTTTTGGCATTTCGGAAATTCCAGCCCCTGTGATTTTCCAAAAATCTAATTCTCGATGCTTGAAATCGACTGCTTTTCGTCAACATCTCGGATCCACCGCTAAGAGCATGAAATCATCATTGATCACTCTAAGATCGCCAACCGGTTGACTAAGAAAGTACACTTTCTGCCTGATCGATTGAGAAATCGACAGGACAGATGTCATCGGTCCGCTGTTATCAATCAACATCTGAAGTTGCATCGCCATTCGACATCAAACAACATGCGAATCCATCAGCGATCATCACAAGAAGAATTCCAAAAGACGCAGCATGGCCCGCGACTCTTCGAGCACCCTGGCAACCAATTAATGAAGTTAAATGACCCGTTTTATGACAACTTAATGCGGTCATTAACTCATTATTTTGGACGACCCAATTAGATTCAAGGAAAAAAGAGTTACAAGTCCAAGCAATCATGACAATAAATCATGAAACTCCCCTCATCATGGAGATTAAAGGCGATTAAATGCCCATCATTCTCCATCGGCCAATCACAAGCCAGGAAAAAGGAGTTACAAAATCAAGAAATAAAAACTTGTAACTCCTCATCATGGAGCATCAATGCCATCAATGCTCATAAACCCACCCCATGGCTACCAAGAGCCTATAAAAAGGGGACCATTCCAAGAAGAAGGAGTCCAGAAAACCAGAAATCAGAAATCCAAGAGCCAGCCACACAGAGAGCCAGAAAAATCTCCGAAGTCCAGACACAGCGCAAAGAAACTCTGCGGCAGCAAGCACCACAAGGTGATTGAAGTCCTTTGGGGGGGCACCCCCCCCCCCCCCCCCCCAAGGCTAAGCTCTCTCTTCTCCTATTTGACATGGCCTAGATGCGGCTCTTCAGCCCGTCTATTGGTTTTTTATGAGATATAGGACTTCTTCTTGGTCTTTATCTTCTAAAAAACTGAAGTCCAAGCCAAGCCAAGAGAATCAAAGCATCATGCGTTCTCATCTGCATGGACGATGGCGAAGCCCATACATGACTTGCGACCGTCGATCTGAACGTGTCCCCACAATCTCCTGAGAAATCAGAATTCCTTTTGTTACTTTTCTATTGTATTTTGTATTTCTTTTAAAGAGACAAAAAAAATTCACAATTCTTGTCTTTTATTATTGATGAGATTTGTAAATCGCCTTTCACGACAAAATCGCCTTTCATGGCAAACAAAACAAAAATCGCCTCTTACAGTATTAAAAGAAGAAAAAACTTGTCTATTTCTTAAAATATGTGCAATGGAAAGTTAGAAAAAAGAGTTGATTTCCTTTCTACTTGTGAAGGTGAATCTCCGGATCACCATCTCTAAATTCCAAGTAGAATAAAAAATCTGGCATACTCGTACAAAAAATGTTGATAGCCGCCTTTTCTCTCCTCCCCTCCATTCGGCCTTTTGGCAGCCCCAGGGACGGATGAGAGGGGAAGGGAAGGAAACGGGTCCATCAAGTTGGCACACCCGGTGGGACATGTTCATTTGAGAACGTGATGCCCAGATTCTTTGGCTCCTTTCTAATCGGTGGCCTATGTTGGATCTTGCATTTAAAAAAAATGAGATGGGATTTTCTTGGAAATTTCTATTTTTAGTTTATTTCCATTCTTTCTCATTTCGCGAAAAAAAAAATGTGGATTTTCTTTCTTGGATTCATTCTCGAGAAACTTTGATCATTTCCTTTTCGAACTTGATAGCTCATAGAAATGTTTGCAGCTATTGTTCATATCGGGGAATGGACCATCTTTTCTCTTTGATAAGTCCGGTAGGGATTTAAAAAAAAAAAATTATTTAAAAAAAAAATAGTTTTCCTTCTTTTGGATTCAGATTTGAGAAACTTTGGTTTCTTTCTTTTCGGACAATGGCTTGCGGAAATCGTTTGTAGCCAATGTTTGGATTTGAAGGGGCCATTCGCTCTCTTTGATGAGTCCATTAGAAATCTTTCAAAAAAAAAGTAAAAAAAAAACCACTAATGTTGCACCAGTTGCGTTCTTTGACCAAAGTGGATCTAAGAAAAGCCTTGTCCAGAGTGCGGAGACAGCTAGACTGTTCGAGGCAAGGGTCCTCCAAACGGGTTCATTAAGTAATTCTACCCTTACCTAGGGGCTAATCTATCTACTAAAGTTTCATAAGATCGAATTGGAAACCCTATGTCTACCTTTCAAAAAAAAAAAAAAAAAACTCTAAAAAAAACTTTCAAAAAAATCCGTCACTTTTGGGTTCAAACTTGAGAAATTCTGGTTCCTTCCCTTTCGGATTCAGTGCTCGCAGAAATGTTTGAGCTTGCGTTCGGATTGGAATACCATTTGCTATCCTTTATGAATCCGATCTTGACCTTTAAAAAAAAAACCCCATCCTGTGTGCTTTCCAAGGATGCAATTTGCAACATTTGTGCCTGGCGGTGCTAGTACGCCCTTCCGGGTCTACTGTATTCGCGACCGACACATTTGTAACTCCAACCTTATATCATCTTACCTCGAGTGAGCCTTGCTTCTCAGTAATTTGAATTAAGGTTTACAATTGTTTCTAGCGGTCACTGGAACGCTCTTCCCGAGCCTACCATACTTGCATTTAGAACAATTGTACCTTCTATGGCTTTTTGCCTTCTTCATCTTGCTTGGGCTGGGCCATGTCCCTTCGAGCGATTTGAAAAGACAAAACCATACTTCCTTTCCATTTATGATCACTATATTCTTGTTATTACTAATAGATTTGGTCTTGTTTCAGAAGTTTTCCAAAACTAACAATGGTAGCTTCACTAACCATCACTTTCGATGAGAACAAGTACCAGCTCATGCTTTAAGAGAAGTAGAATAAGCACACTCACAAGCGCCCTGCCAGTTACCGAAGCATCATCTCTCTCGGTAACTCTCAGAACACCGGGTCGACATCTGCTCCCCGGACCATCATCTTTGGGTCATTGGGACCACTCTCACTTCCAGCAGAAGAAACTGCACCTGCCAAGAAGCAAAAAACTGCCCCGCAATGTATCATAGCCATGACACCAAGGGTGAACACCAAGAAACCTGAAGCCTGTGGCTGCGCCACGAAGCCTCAACCTGCAAACAACCAGGTCTGCTCCAAGACTTGGTCCCCAAGACCTTCACCAAAACAAAGGGGGTCCCGAACATCTGCAAAGCCAGTATACCTGGCCCCTCTCAAGGAGAACCGATTTTACCCTCTTTCTCACATGAAAGAGGAGAAACCTACCCTCCACCAAACAAGCAAATCAATCCAGCATGAGCCGGCTTGCTCCTTCAATCCAAAAATCAAATCATACATCACCAGGCCTCCGCAAGAACTTGCTAAGGCCCGTATCCCTGCAGCTCGTTCCTTCATCTCAACAGGGGCCGAACTCGCAAGATTCAAGGCTTCGCTGCGGCAGACAAAGGACCGCGTCCAGATCCTATCCATGCCTAGTTTCAAAGAAGACAGGCTTGGCTGATGCGCTCGAGGGAGTACATCCTTCATTGCTAAAGCCCAGCTAGAGCTGACCGAAGCTCAGATTGCCCGTCACATACGTCGTCGCATGTCGTATCGACAAAAGAGACTAGAGAAGCAGAAGACTCAGCATCCTATCCTTCAAGTCTCCCAAAAATGGGTCGAAAAAGAAAGACCCAACCAAGTTGTTGTTGTCCATATGGTTGGTAAAACCCAAAGGCGCCAGAAATCAGCAACTAAACTATATGTCCGACGACCGGTGACTCGCAGCGTCTCCCAGACACGAAGACATCTGGAAGAATCTTCTACTCTTTCAAGTCAAGGACAACGGAGTAATCCTTCCTCAAGCTCTTCAAGAAAAAGCCCCAGCTCAGTCACCAGGACGGTTTCTTCATTTGAATCCCGTAGAATAAATGTCCTGGCTACAAACTTTGAGCCACCTCGTAATCCACCTCCTGATGAAACGACCGCACGCATCCAGCAATTGGAGCAAGGAGAACAAAGGTTTGAGACTCTGATGGAAAACCTTCTTCTCGCTTTTCAGCGTCAAGAAAATAATCAACCTCCTTCGCATCATCAAGATGACGAGGTCAATGGGGAAAACAATGAGTCACGTGCCCTTACCAAAAAGGACGTTGACGATATCCTCGCCAAAGAAAAAGAAGAGGATATACTAAAGGAACATAGGATCAAGCCACCATATCCTTTATGCATGGATTCGGTTCCGTTCCCTGTAAAATTCAAACAACCTACTCTCCAGACATATACGGAGAAAGGTTCAGCCAGACAGCATGTCATCCACTTCAAGATCTTAATAGGAGCTATCGCGGATCAAGACGCACTCAAGATCCGCCTCTTTGCAAGTACCTTAAAAGGTACGACCTTTGATTGGTACTCCACTCTGCCAGAGGATTCCATTCAAAATTGGGCCATGTTGGAGACATGTTTCCTGACCCACTTCAAAGGTGAAGATCATCATGTTACTATGGCTCAGCTCTGCAGCCTAAAACAGGGAGAGAATGAGTCAACATACGACTTTACTCACAAGTGGAAGGCCAAGGCATACAAATGCTCAGACGTACTGCCACAAGCGTCGCTGATTAACATCTGCCATAACAATATGAGAGCAAGGATCTGCTTCATGATCATCGGTGACAAATCAAAAAATCTAGGAGAACTCCTAAAAGCAACTATGGAGGCTGAAACAGTGATTAAAGACCTCAACAGTCAGAAATCATCAAAGAAAGAGTCAACCGCCATTGCAACCTCAAAACAGAAGAAGAAAGAGGCCCTCAATGTGCAAACCAAGTCAGCTCCTCAGCGGCAAAGAAAGCTGAAAACAAATCTACAGGTGAAAGACCTGAACTCTCCGATGCCTTCAGAGAATGAGTAGAAAAGAAAAACCCGTTCGATGAAGATGTCGAAGAAATCTTTGCGACTCTTTTACCAAATGGCAAGCTCACCTTGCTTGAGCCCAAAAGACAGGGAGATGTTGGCAAAACCAATGATCCCCGATATTGTCCATACCACTAGATGATCTTACATCCTCTCAACCAATGCTTTGCTGTAAGAGAGAAGATCAACGAGATGTGGAAAAATGGAGTCATCACCTTTGACAAAAACTATGGTCTGCCTCCGTCAACATGGTGTCATGTGGACAAACATCCGAGTCGCAAAAGAAGAAGATTGTCACTTCCCAAGAGCTGGTTCCTTACCCTACACCAGACAAACAACCCATATGGGTGCATCTTGATCTCCTGGAAGATGAAAACTGGGAGGTTGTCAAAACAAAGCCGACAGCTCAACAGCGAAGGCAAGCCATGAGACATCTCCACAATCTCAAACAGCAGGAGAAAGCTCAGGCAAAACAAGAAGTCTGTGAAAAAGCAGAGACATCCTCTACCGCTTCACTGGGGACGAAAAAATCCATTCCCGAGACTTCTAAAGAGGTAAGAAAATTCACTCTTAGTGACTTCATGCCACCTCAACTCAGGAATGAAACTATGCAGGGGGCATCATACCCTTGCAATTCGGTAGTCGGATTCTCCATGAATGGATATGAGTCCAGTGACACCAATGAGTAGGAAGAATCCTTTGAAACAGGAGAATATCTCTTCGATGAGGAATGGGTTCCTGAAACTCACCTTATGCTAGTAATCTGGTATAATCCCTTACAGCCACAAGGATCCTGGTCTGATGATGAAGAAGATCAAGAGGCTGTTCAAGAAAATGCTGTCGATCTAGCTCTCGCCGATGCTCTAGTGGAACCCAACCATGTTGAACCACATGGGGCAAACGATGAAGAAGATTTGGCTCTCATGCCTGATCTTGAAGAATATGCGAGAATCTTGCAGCACCTTGCCATAGAATAAGAACGAGATTTTCGTGATCAAAATCTGGGACAAGAAGTCCTTGAAAATCAACAGACATCCCCTCCCACAACCCCTGAAAATGGAGAAAACTGCTGGATAGATGATCCTCTTGTATCCGATGATGAGCCCGACTCTCAATAGTCTATCCTGGGAGGATCTCCTATCAAGGCAATTTGCAATGCGATAGCTCACGATGATGGTGCCTCTGAAGCATCATCTTCCGAAGACACATACTCTCCGACTACACCTGATAGTATATCTTCTGGAGCTACATCTTCTCAAGTGGCTTTTATTGAGGTGTCATCTTCTCAGCCTTCGTCTCCTGAAACTGTGACGTCGGAGCTCAAGCCTCTTCCGACTGATCATCTCGAAGAAGCTCCTGCAAATGAAGTCTTCTTTAATGAAAAATGGGTCAATTGGTCCCAGATACTTGACCTCAAAGGTGATGTCTGGACCGATGAATTACTCAACAAGGAAGAAAAGTTGCTGGATGTTGTTCATGATTTATTCTCGAAAAATGCTCCATGCAACGTAGTCACAGAGGATAGTAACTCTGCTGCAGACACATCTTCAGTAAATGACAAGGATCAACCCCTTGATCCTAAGAGTGATCTTCCAAAAGGAGACCCTTCTCAAGAAGCACTCGAAGTCGGTAAAGGTACCCGCTCTGGTCGGGATTACCATAAACATTACAGCAAACCTTCTTCTTCTTATGTAAATCCTTCGAGAAAGTAAGTTGTAAACGCCCCAAATGGCAACAATAATGAAAATGCAGGCCCGAAGGAGGCTTTCAAGTACGATTTGATTGAGCACTTCAAACACATGCCTGCACGATTGCACATCCTTGACTCATTACGAATGTCTCCATAAACTCGTGATAGTCTCATTTCAGAATGCAAAGGCTAAATGCGGATGTCAACAAACATGCCCCACAAGTCTTACAAATTGAAATGGACTATAAGGTCAAAAAATCAAGTACTTCCTCAAAGGGAGAGAAGAAGAAAACTGAGGGATCAGGTATTGAATGCTTCTCGGTTCAAAAGACAGCAAGTGCAACTATCGCCTTCAATAAGGATGATCTCCTGCTAGGCAAAACAAAGCACAACCGACCCTTGTACTTCACAAGTTATGTTAAAAAGATGCCAATACACAGAGTCCAGATTGACCCAGGTTCTGCACTCAACCTCATCTCTACTTCAGCACTCGAAGAGCTGGGCATCCCACCTAGCAAGCTAAGTCACACATCTGTATCCATCTTTGGATATGATGGGAGCGCTCAAAGGCCTATCGGCAAAATCAGGTTCAAATTGCAAATCGGTGATCTTATTTCTGAAGTCATTGTATACGCGATAAGTGTTGGATTTTGAAGAGAGGTTGATGTTTGAAGCTCGGTTTTGTGTTGGAATTATTGTCAACACATTGTCACACAAGTATAATAAAGAACGGCGAAGAAAACAAGGAAAACATGAGCTCGGTAACAAGGAAGACATGAAGAGCTCGGTAACAAGGAAGACATGATCTCGGTAACAAGGAAGACATGAAGAGCTCGGTAACAAGGAAGACATGAAGAGCTCGTTCAAGCGTTGAGCTCGGTCAAGCGTCAAGCGCTGAGCTCGGTCAAGCGCAGAGCTCGTTCAAGTGCAGTGCTCGGTCAAGCGTCAAGCGCTGAGCTAGGTCAAGCGCAGAGCTCGTTCAAGTGCAGAGCTCGGTCAAGTGCAGAGCTCGTTCAAGCATTGAACTCGGTCAAGCGCAGAGCTCATTCAAGCATTGAGGTCGGTCAAGCGCAGAGCTCAAAACAGAAACTTGCGGGAGAAAAAAACAGGGGATCTCTTCCAATCCTTAAAGGAGTTCTCAAAACAGAAACTTGCGTGAGAAAAAACAGGGGATCTCTTCCTATCCTTGAAGGAGTTTCCAAAACCTCTCCTAGCCTTTTTGCAATCACGAATTAGGGTTGGCAAATCCTATAAAAAGGCATGCTAGGGATCTTTGAACATAACACACACAGAAAGAGAGAAGTTTGTGAGGGTGTGTGAGCTTGCAAGGAGATACCGCTGTTGACACCAAAAATGTCACTATGTCCCTTCAACACCAAATGCTACATGGAGCCACATCCTGCCATAAATAGGAAGGCGCCACTTCAAGCACCAGATCTTGTCAGAATCAAACAAAAACTGCAAGATCCTTCAAAGCAGTCAAAAGAAGGGTACACATGAAGTTTCGGGCCATTTCGACATCATCTGGCCTAACTTCACTCCTCCGACAGCCAGACAAGAGCTCCCGGCAGCGACAGTGTCGAAGACTTTAAAACTTCGATCAGAGCCTACGGATGGTCTCAAAATACCTCCGAAAGGCCCCCTGCCAAATTTCAGGTCAAACGGACGACGTTTGACCCTTCATCAACTCTTAGGAAGCAAAAACAGGTCTACCGGCGACGGAGCATCCCGGAATCATGGCATCCAAATTGGAGCTAATGGATCATCTCAAAATGACTCCAATAGGTCCCCTGTCAAGTTTTAGGTCAAACGGACATCGTTCGGCCTAGTTTCAAAGTTCGGCATTTTCCTCGAGGTGAAATCAAGGCGAGCGTTTGCGGGACCCCAAAAGGCTTCAAAACTCAAACTAAAGCCCATGGTTGGTCTTACTTACTACTCAGGAGGCTCCCTGTCAAATTTCAGGTCAATCAGACATCGGTTGACCACAAGTCAAAGCTCGGCATTTCTCTCATGGCGAAATTAAGGCAAGCGTTTGCGGGACCCCAAAAGGCTTCAAAACTCAAACCAAAGCCTATAGTTGGTTCTATCTAATGCTCAAGAAGCTCCACGTCGAAGTTCAGGTCATTCCGACATCGTTTGGCCTAGTTTCAACGCTTGACAAAAAAATCGGCAAAACCGCACAACAAAGTCTTCGGCTTTCCAAAAAAATAGGAAACTTTGTGCTCCGATTTGCGTGGCTTCTCGTCGGGTTTTCTTCAAGAGAATCAGGCCAATAAATGAGGGGAAATGTCAGGAAAAATACAGAAGAAAAAAGAATGAAAAAAGACCGCAAAACGGCGAAGAAACGGCGACCGGAAGGCGACCAAAAAACGGGCCCAAGGCCCATGTCGCCAGCGACCTTGGCCCATGGTCGCCGGCGACCATGGAATTTCCGGCGACCCAAAATTTCGCCGGAAGACCCTTTTTCGGGTCCTTTTCGCGTTTCGAGTTGATTGGCCCCTGTGATTTTTCCAAAATCTGATTTTTCGTGCATGAAATCCGTCGATCTTCGTCAAACATCACGGATTCGACGCCGAAGTCATCGGATGATCATCAGATGCCTCGAATTCGCCAACCGGCCGACAAAGAAAGCACACTTTCTGCCCGCCCGATCGTGAAATCGACAGGACAGATGTTGCCGGCACATTGACATTAATCAATGTCTGAAATTGCATCGCCATCCGACATCAAACAACATGTGGATCCACCGGCGATCATCGCAAGAAGAATTCCAAAAGACGCGGCGCGGCCCGCAACTCTTCGAGCGACTTGGCGACCAATTAATGAGGTTAAATGACCCGTTTTATGACAAGTTAATGCGGTCATTAACTCATTATTTTGGACGGCCCAATCAAAAGCAAGCAAATGGGAGTTACAAGTCAAAGGATTTATGGCATTAAAGCCATGAAACTCCTCTCATGATGGGGGTTAAAAGCAATTAAAGGCTCATTATTCTCCATCGGCCAATCAGATTCAAGGAAAAAGGAGTTACAAAACAAGTAATTTAAAAACTTGTAACTCCTCCCATTATGAGTATTAATGCATTCAATGCTCATAAACCCTCCTAAATGGCTACCAAAGGCCTATAAATAGGAGGGCATTCCAAAGAAAAAGGATCCAAGTTTTTTGGGCTCTCAATAAGATCTCTCGCTCTCGAGTTAGCTCTTGCTCTCTCCCCGACGGAGACAAAAAAATCCAGAGGCCCTGCAACTCTGCTGCAAAGACCACCAAAAGGTGATTGAAGCACCCTTGGGGGGCCACCCCCCCAAGGACCTCCCTTCTTCTACCAACATGGCTAAAACGTGGCTTTTCAGCCCGTTTACTTAGCTTTTTATCGGATATAAGACCTTCTCTTGGTCTTTGTCCTTTAAAAATCTGAGGTTAAAAAGCCAAGCCAAGAATCCAAGCATCGTGTTCTCATCTGCATGGACGATCGAGGAGCCCATACATGACTCGCGACCGTCGATCTGAACGTGTCCCCACAATCAAATGAGAAGTCAGATTCCTTTTCTTAATTTCTATTGTACTTTATTTTTCTTTTAGAGACAAAAATCACAATTCTTGTCTTTCATAATGGATGAGATTTGTAAATCGCCTTTTACGGCAAAATCGCCTTTCACGGCAACAAATGAAATCGCCTCTCACGGCATTCAAAAAAACCCTTTGTCTCTTTTCTTAAAATATGTGTGCAATAGAAACTAGAAAAAGTTTCATTTTCCCTTTCTACTTGCGAAGGTGGATCTTCGGATCACCATTCCTAAATTCCAAGTAGAAAAGTGAAATTGGCATACCCGTACAAAAAAAAGAAAGATGTTGAAACCCTTTACCTTTTTCTTCTCCTCCCCTCCGCCGCACCCCGAAAGACCCGGGGCGGAGGCAGCGGGAGAGAGGGAAGGAATCGGGTCCATCAACCGCTGTGATTCTTTTACAGTAAGTCAAGAAGAAACTCTGCATCAAGAAGATGGTTCTTCATCAGTAGTTCCTTTAGATAAGTATTTCTCAATTCATGTTTATTAAAAATCTGATTTGTATGGGATTGAGAGTGAGAGATTGTAGAAAGGAATTTATATAAAGGGTTCTTCTCTAATCATTGTAAAATATCAAGTGGGTGCTTGGTATTGGGGTTTGGTGATCCGGTCTGTTGGTGCAGACGAATTGTAAAGGGAGTTGTTGCTTCCTAGATAGTGGGTGCTATCTGCAACAGGGGTAGGTGCTCCTTGAAGTTGAAGCTTCAGAACTAATCAGTGCAATACATTCTAAGACATACCTCGGATTGGTGTCTGGGTAGTCGTTGCACCGTGGACGTAGCCTTTGGGTGAACCACGTTAAAACCTTGTGTTCATGTGGTTGCTTGCTTATTGTTTTACTGCTTTGATTATTTGAACTCATTTATATTCAATTAAAAAGTATTGAGACATCACTGATTCACCCCCCCTCTCAGTGATCGTGTGATTCTAACAATAAGAACCCCTTCATGCTACAACATCCTACTTGGACGCCCCTGGATACACGAGAATGGTGTTGTCCGTTCAACTCTACATCAATGCATCAAGTTCGCTGGTAATGACTCTTAATACATCGAGTGTTTGCAGATAAAAAGTCCTTCAAAGGCAAAGACGTCTATTTTGCAGATGCTCAGATGTATAAAGATGAAAAGGAAGAAAAGGAGGAAGAAACATCATCCTTTGCCGAAAATCTCTAGAAAGATAAGCGCAAGGGTCCTCAGCAATCATTGGAAGAAAATAAACCTTCCGACACATCTCCCTTTGTTGTCTCCTTCAAATCTTCCAAACCTTTGGTAATCACCACCAAGGCAAAGAAGACAAACCAACAGGCTGGGGGCAAGTTTATTGTTTCCCTTGTGTCTATCATGCATGACACAGATTCGGATACAGAGCCAGAAGACGACACATCGTCAAGCCAAGCTAATACTCAACAAGTTCAGCATGCTCTCACTCCATTGGGGACACCTGTTGACGTAGAAGATCCTACGTTTGCTTTCCCCATTGTTCCGGCAACTCTGGCTGAAGAAAAGCCGATCTTTTTCCATTGATCAGAAGATTCTTCATCAAATTTCTTGCTTAAACATTTCCAAAATGAAGGTATACCTCAGCTATCCCTGTATAGTCCAATGGCACAAGCTATCATGAAGAAAATGGGCTATGATGCTCGGAACCCAATCGGTTTGGGAGGTGACCGTGGTATTCTCACACCATTGGAACCTACCTTGACCAAAAGTCAACCAAAGGATGGGAAATTCCACCATCACAAAGGCAAGTCTTCATACGGATTGGGGTATGATCTTGACACTCCCATGAGACAGTTGACACAAAGGCTGCAAAGTCATTTTGCCGGCCAAGCTTCAACATCTCATGTCCATGAAGACGTTGATATCCCTGAATAACTCTTTGAGGAATTACCTGTCAAGGATCCAAGAAGCTCTTTCAATTGGTATGATTTCTCTGATATTGAAGAGGAATTATCCGATGACACAGACGCACGGTTTTCTAACCCAGAGAAACCATTGTCTCCAAAAGAAGTATCCTATTTCGACCAAGTTTCAACGGGTGATTGGGATCATCCCATTGCAAATCTTGAGAAGAATATCGATCAAGAAGATCCATGGACAAAAGCAAACCCTTGGTCTGTAAACACCTCTAAAATTCTAGAGGGCCATGTTGAGTTGGAAGCCTCTGAAAACATTATCGGGGGAACCACCTTCAAATTTTCCAACAGAAGATCCTCTTCAAAAGATAGACTTGGGAACACCAAATAACCCACGTCCCATATTCATAAGCAAGAATATAAAGGATGATGAGTTACCCGAGTATATCTCTTTTCTTCGTGAGTTCGTTGATTGTTTCGCATGGTCTTATGCTAAAATGCTTGGCTTAGACCCCAAGATAGTAGTCCACAAACTCAATCTGCAAAAAGACATCAAGCCTGTTAAACAAGGCCAAAGAAGATTCCGTCCTGATGTGATGGAAAAAATTGAACAAGAAATCCAAAAACTCAAAAGCGTTGGCTTCATCCGCGAGGAACAGCATCCTGAATGGCTGGCCAACATCGTCCTCGTGGCAAAGAAAAACGGGTAGATCAGGGTTTGTATTGACTATAGAGACCTAAATAATGCATGCCCCAAAGATGAATTCCCGCTCCCTATACCAGAGGTGATAATTGACAACACCTGTGGATTTGAGCGAATGACATTCATGGATGGATTCTCTGGCTACAATCGGATAAAGATGCATTCTGAAGATGAAAGACATACATCATTTCGGACTCCATTTGGCGTGTATTGCTACACAGTCATGCCATTTGGTATGAAAAATGCTGGTGCAACATATTAGAGGACTATGATGAAAATATTCCAAGATATGTAGCACAAGACGGTTGAATGTTATGTCGACGACCTCGCTGTCAAAAGCAGAAGAAAAGAAGACCATCTCAAAGATTTTCGAGAAGTCTTCCTAAGACTTCGCAAACACAAGCTGCGGATGAATCCACTAAAATGCTTCTTCGGTGTTTCATCGGGTAAGTTTCTCAATTCATAGTTCGAAAAGTCGAAATAGAACTTGACCCCACCAAAGTCAAGGCCATCCTAGAAATGCCATCTCCAAGAACCCTAAGAGAACTAAAAGGACTTCAAGGAAGATTGGCATACATACGATGGTTCATCTCTAACCTATCGGGGACGTGCTGCCCATTCTCTTGCCTAATGAAGAAAGGTGTAGATTTTGTTTGGGATGCTGAATGTGAAGCTGCATTTCAAGACATTAAAACATACCTGGCCAAACCTCCAGTCTTGGTTGCCCTACAACTAGAAGACCATTCATCTTGTACACAAGAGCTCTCGACCATTCTCTAGGTGCTCTGCTTGCACAAGAGAATGACGAGGGAAAAGAAGCCGCTCTATACTACCTCAGTCGCATGTTGGTAGGTGCAGAGCATCACTATTCTTCGGTCGAAAAAGAATGCATTGCAGCACTGTTCGCCGTACAGAAGCTACGTCACTACCTACTGTCTAACACAGTCTACCTGATTTCGAGGATCAATCTCTTAAAGGTCCTTATCACAAGAGCAGGTTCTCTCAATGCCCGATTGGCAAAATGGTCCATCCTTCTATCATAGTTTGATATTAGGTATGTACCACAAAAAACAATTAAATGCCAAGCTCTGACAGACTTTCTCGCAAAGCATCCATTGCCTAAATTCTCCACTCAGGGATGATCTCCCAGACCAAAATCCGTCTACGCCATGGAGATTTCCTCATCAAATGCCTCCTGGGACATGTACTTTGACGGAGCAACAAGGACAAATGAAATGGGAAAGCAAATATCGGGAATTGGCATCCTCTTTGTTAATCCTGAAAAATGCATGATTCCACACGCTTTCTCGCTACTGGAACCATGTTCAAACAATGCAGCTGAGTACCAAGCCCCGATTGTGGGATTGGAACTCACCCTCGAATTTGGAATCACCATGTTGTAAAACTTTGGGGACTCTCAACTGATCGTCAACCAGATGAATCAGAAATTTGAAGTGAGGAAGCCTAATCTGTTGCCCTACTACAACAAGGCACAATCACTTTGACAAAAGTTTGACATTTGTCACATCACCCACATCCTCAGGGGTGAAAACATCTGTGCAGATGCCCTGGCTGGACTTGCAGCGTCTATGGCAATCCAAAAAGGGAAAAACATGCAAATTACAGTGCGTCAAAGAAGGATTCTCCCTCCTTTTAACACACACCAAGCAGTAGCCGAATGCCATCCTCAAACCTCCGACTGGCGACTGGAGGGATCCGTTCATTGATTACATTATGTTCGGAATCCTACCTGAAGATCCAAAAGAGCGAGTAAGCATTCAAAGACGAGCCCCAAACTTTCATTTGGATATTCCATCAAAAATCCTTTACAGAAAATCCTTCAACGGAGTACTTCTACGCTGCTTGTCACAACAAGAGGCCAAGGAAACTCTTAAAGAAGTACATGTTGGTCTTTGTGGAGCTCATTAGGTAGGTCCTAAGCTCTACGATCAGATAAAAATGTTAGGTTATTATTGGCCTACCATGGTAGCTGACGCTATGCAATTTGCTAAACGCTGCCAACAATGCCAAATTAATGGAGATTATGTCCACATGCCTCCAAAATGGCTACATCCTACAACGATCTCATGGCCTTTCGAAGCTTGGGGTATGGACGTCATAGGTCTTATCTCTCCCCCATTAGGCAAAGGTCATCATTTCATCTTTGCAGCTATAGATTATTTCTCCAAGTGGTCAGAAGCATTTGCGCTCAGCGAAATGAAGACCTCATCAGTCCTTCAATTCTTGCGTACCAACATTATTTGTCGCTTCAGCATACCTAAAAGATTCATCTATGATAACGGACCCCAATTCTGGGATCACAGATTCTACAGGTTCTGCGACAAGTACAAAATCCAAAGTTGTCCTTCGACTCCATATAATCCAGCAGCGAACGGATTAGCGGAAGTCTTCAACAAGACACTCTGCAAAATTCTCAAGAAAATGGTCTGAAGTCACAAAAGAGACTGGGGCGATAAACTACCTGAAGCTTTGTGAGCTTATCGAACCACCGTTCGAGGACCAACCCATAGCACACCATTCTCTTTGGTCTATGGATGCAAAGCTGTTGTGCCCTTGGAGGTACAAATTCCTTCCCTAAGGGTGTCTTTGCAAAATGACATGACGCAAGAAAACAATGTCAAATTGAGACTCTAAGAGCTGGATAATCTCGATGAGAGACGGCTTGAAGCCCTACAAAGCATTGAGCTGTACCAAGCACTCATGGCAGGATCTTTCGATAAAAAGGTCAGACAACGTGCCTATAAAAAAGGTGACTTGGCTCTTACAGTAAAAAGACCAATGCTTTTTGCTAACAAATCCAAAGGCAAGTTTGAACCCAAATGGGAGGGACCCTTCGTCATCGACAATGTCTTCTCTAACGGCGCATACGCTCTTCTAAACATGGAAGGTGATAGATGTATGCTGCCCATCAACAGCAAGTTCTTGAAACGGTACTACCCTTGAAGACTTACGCCACTGGGTTAGAGCAATGCCTGCACAAGCCTATTCCCAGGTACTTGCTCGTCAAACCCAACCCTTTTAGATTTTTCATCTTTATGTTGAGCTTTCAAAAAAAAAAAAAAAAATCTAAAACAATGCTTACTTTCGTCATTTCATTGTTCAAAAAAAAATAAATTTAAGTCTTGGAACCTTTTCCTAACTTGACCAAATTTTCAATCCTTGAACCCAAATTCATGGTTTGAAACAAAAATCAGGATTCAGGGATTTCCACCCTAATCCACCCTGGCTTTTACCACCAAAATGGTTTTAGGCCAAAACTTATGACCCTCGTGTCTTTAAACAAAAATGGTTTTTTTCAAAAAAAAAAAAAAAACACAAGGAAGTGACGCTCAGTTGATACTCGCAAAACCCAAAAATCGGAAGGATGCGAACCCCATCGTTACTTCCAAAATTTCAAAATCGCAAGGAAGCATCACCTTGTCGATACTTGCAAAATTTCAAAAATCATGGAGATGCAACATTTCAGTTGATTTCCACAACCCAAATTTCAAAGGTTCGAAAAAACCCCAAAATCGTGGAGATGCAACGTTTTAGTTGATATCCATAACCCAAATTTCAAAAGGTTCGAGAAAACCACAAATTAAAAAAAAAATCGTGGGGAAACGACATCAAGTTAGTACCTGCAAAATAATTTTTGAAAAGCAAGGAAGTAATGCTTAGTCGATACTTGCACCCAAATCCGCGAGAAGGCGACATTCCATCGATACTCGCAACCGAATGAGAAAGGAAGCGATATTCCATCGATACTTGCAATACCATTCAGCAGGGAGGCGACTTTTAGTTAATACTAGCATCTTTGAAAACCAAAACCTGGCTCTTACGCCAAAATCGGCTATAAATGCCAAAACACTTGGCTTTCATGCCAACAAATCAAAACTTGATTTTCAAAAAATCGGCTATAAATGCCAAAAACCTAGCTCTGACGCCAAAACCGGCTATAAATGCCAAAACAAAACAAAACCCGGCTTTCATGCCAAAAAATAAAAAAAAAAACGGCTTTCACACCAAAAAAATAAAAAACCCAGCTTCACGCCAACAAAACAAAACTTGGTTATAAAAAAAAAAAAAAAAATGGCTTTCTTGCCATCTTAAAAAATTCGGCTTTCATGCCACAAGCAAAGTTTGGCTTCCATGCCACAAAAAAAAATTGGCTTTTTATGCCACAAAATTCGGCTTTTATGCCACAAAATTTAGTTTTTATGCTATCTCAAACTTCGGCTTTCATGCCATCTTAAAATCAGGCTTTCGCCATAATATCTGGTTTTTATGCCCAAAACAATCCTTTGGGTGATAGATACTTTGTTTATATTGGCCTCTATTTTTAGGAAAATGTAATTAAATGATCTTGATGTATACTTTAACTTACTTTTGGGAAATAACTAATGACCATTGCTCATTTTGATATTGATTTTAAATATATTATTAATCATGCTATCTAGACATGAATGTATGAGTTAGATTTGCTACACGCTTCTGCACTTAAAAGAAATATTCATGTTGATGTGATATCCTCACCGCGAACACCTATAGGAAATCACGTATACGAGTGGCATCTTCTTATCAATTCGTATATGTTTTGGTTAAAATAAATTCTTAGTTTGGATAATTCATCATTCAATAGTGTCCCGATTCCGGATTAGGTTGCCCGCTTGGGGACCCGGTTCGGGGTCGCGACAATTGGTCATGTGCATTAAGTAGTAAAACACCATTCATCTCATGAAAGAAAAGCATGACTTTATTGATAAATAAAGAAAATAATCAATTTATTACATCAACTGATGGATTGAGTCCATACAATCACACACACACACCCCTCATCTCCCTCTAATCTGCTTTGCAACATCTAGGAACGCCTCATTTTTATAGAGACTTCTTGCTCTCTTTGCACCAGCTTCAGATTTTTGTTCCCTACTCTATTAAGGTTCCTTCTTTTTCTCCCCAAGATTTTCTAATTTTTTATTTTTGGAAATCAGTTGTCGCTCCTCTGCTTTATTCCACAACATGCATAGTAACATTCAATGGACTGCATACAATGAAATTAGAGATTTTTTATGGCTGCATTTTATTTTTAATAAGATTCTTCACAGTAGAAAATCATATTTTCCCTAGGGTTACTGATACATGCAGGTTCTTATAACTTCTGATGATCATCAAGATCGTCGGCATCTTTATGTAGGCTCATACTATCTACCTAGGTGCTATGGACACATGATCAATAACAAGGGTAAATTAGGGAGAGATCCCTGAGTAACTTGTTATAAAGTCTCTAATACACAACATTAATGTTTGAGGCCTAGAGTCCCTTGTGCATGAGATTAATTCAGGCGGTGGTCTCTAAGCATGTCACATTAGATTTTTTATGACTCATTTGCCCTTCTAACCGTTTAGATGTGTGTTATGCAATTTAAACCTGGATTTTAGCTCCAACTCATTGTCTTTCCCAGATTATTTTTCAATTTAAATGTAGTAAGATGAGTTTTCAATCAAATTTTAAATTTTAAATTGGAGGGAATGACAATTGATGGAATTTTGCCTACTGTGGCTTGCTTGGTGCTGCTTTTTTTGTGTACTTGTCCTTCTTTTGGGTGCTTTTCGCTGTCCACAAGCATATATAACTCAGATAAATTGATATCAAACTCATCCCAGTCCAAAGCAAAGTCAAATAAAATCATAACAAATTTATTTAAGTTCACTTCAAACACATATAATTTCATATTAGATTCAGATAAATTTTTATCAAAGCTAGATAAATTCAAACCAAACCAAATCTAGTCAGATAATCTCATATCGAAGTGACATAAATTGTTTTCAAACTGATTATAATTTCAAACACAGATAAATGCATATAAACTCATGCCAAAGTCAGATAAGTTCATATCAAAGTCAGATTAATTCACAGAAAACTTATATAAATTCACTTCAATCCAATTTAATTCGTATCACACTCAGATTAATTCAAAGCAAACACAACTAAATTCATATCAAACTAAGATAAATTCATGCCAAACACAGATAAATTTATGTCAAAGTCAGATAACTTCATGCCAAAGTCAGATAACACATACAGAACTTAGATAAATTACAGCAAACTCAGAAAAACTTATTTAATACCAAGTTGAATACATTTTAAAGTCAAATAAAATCATGTGAAATCCAATTAATTTCATACCAAACTCGTATTATTTCATAAGAAACTCAGATAAATTCAGTAAAAACTCAGAGAAAA
Source organism: Camphora micrantha (assembly GCA_003546025.1). Lineage (NCBI taxonomy): Eukaryota > Viridiplantae > Streptophyta > Magnoliopsida > Laurales > Lauraceae > Camphora > Camphora micrantha. The sequence continues at coordinate 28,145,245 of QPKB01000008.1, read as the reverse complement.
TCGTGTCAAAGTCACATTAATTCATTTGAAATCCTGTTTAACTGATAACAAACGTAGCTAAATTGAAATCAAACTCAGATAAAATCATATAATATACAGATAAACTCATCTAAAGTCCTATTTAATTGATCACAGACTAAGATAACTTCACAACAAGCTTAAATAAATACACGTCAAAGTCAAATAACTTCATATCAAACTCAGATAAATTCAAACCAAAACTTAAATAAATTTATGTCAAACTCAATTAAGTTCAAGTCAAGATGATTTGGTTGCTCGAGGTCACCGATGAGTTAATTTTGCTTTTTTATGCAGTTTCCTTCATTTTCGCTTTCGGAATCTTTATTTTGCTTAGGTTTCGGAGTGTATGACAGAATATTTTAAAGCGGTGCATGTTAGGTGACGTATAGAGTATATAAAGAGAGGGCATTTTTGTCTTTTTGGCTCATTTAATGTTAAAAGAGGACTGTTGTCTCTATGAGAAAATGTTTTGGACCCCAGGCTATTAAACGTAGTGTTGAGGGACTTGCCGCCAAACGCCCCCAATAACAACCTTATTTGACCTACAAGTTTAAAGTTTCAAAAGATAAATAACAATCATTATCATCATTAAAACCTTATCACAACTATATTGGATGAGCGTGTTGATGGGTGCGTATTTACCAGAGGAAAAGAAGTTTGGGTTCACTATTATATATTTATTCTTAAGAATTGATTACTATATTGTTGTGTTTTGTCAAGTTCGTTTATGGTTTCAATGCTTGCAATCTTTATAAAATAAAAATGGATCTTAATGAAGTTTGAAGTTATTGGACACATTCTCCTAATGTATAATAAGTGATATTGTTGTGTGATGCAATTTGAATAAGTAGAAGCCATATTATAGTATTTAGTTCACCCGATACTCTTAAAATGACATCAAGAGGGTGAAAGTAGAGTCACACCATATTTATAGAAAGAGAAAAAAACCCATATGAAAAACATAAATTTAAAATGTCTGATGAGTTTTTAAAACCAATAATCTATATGCTTATATAATTCACCTTGTAATGCTAAGGTATCTTAAAACAAAAGGGAATTCATTGAATAATTTTAATCGGTCACTTTTTAAATAATTGATGATTAATTTGAATATTATTCTAAATAACTATTAATTTTGGTTTTGGTCTCTCTTGCCCCATCCCTTTGTATGAATGCATCACTCTCTGTATCGAGAGGGTTGGGTCTTCGATAACATGGGACCCAAAATTGCAAATTTCTAGAGCGGGCTCCAACTAGGGTGGGCCGGGCCATCAACAGCCCTAACTATGCTCATCCCTCCCTAACTTAAACCTCCTTCAAAAACCCTACTTCCACCTCTCTCTCTCTCTCTCTCCCTCTCTCTCTCTCTGTGAGTGGAGTCTAACGCCAGTATTTTTCAATCTCCTAACCAATGAAATTTTGGTTTTATCATGCAATTTAATTTGGTGTTTTTTTTTTATTCATCTTCTCAGTTTTTTTGTTTCATTTTTTTCCTTCCTCTGATTTAGTAGATAAAAGGCCATTTTGATACATTTCAAGCATCTAGATTCAAGTCCAAGATTATGGTTTGGAGTTTCCAACTAGATAAATTTTTAGGTTTTAGTTTCTTATTTCTCTTAAACAATTTCTGGGATTCTTAGAAATCAATGCAATTGCAGTTTTCACATCAAAAGGTTAGGGTTGGTTTGGAAAATGGCATTGATGTAAGGGATGAAGGGTCAGTGATAAAATATGGAAGTGACTATCACATGTTGCCCATTATCGTCCACCTTTCATTCCTTTCCAGCCTCCACATTTCACGTGAATGATAGGAAATTTCAAATGTCCCCCTTGGCTGAGATACTGTCTTCTTTTACTTCACTCTGCGGGGGACTAGTAATAACAGCATATGGATTCAAGAAGGCTCTTCAGACTTGAGAGATTTATGATAATAAAAACGATGTGTCATATCATGGGTTAGTTCCATTAATGCATCTTTTTGATTGCCCAAAATTCATGATTGGAGGGCACACCGTGTCCGTTAAAAGGTCTAGAGCACACTTTACCTACCATCATGGGGAGCCAACAAAAAGTAGAGAAGCAACCATTAGAAATACAACCAAACCAACAGAACCCAAACAAAACACCCTTAGACCAACCCAAACCAAGACGACCAAGCCTCCTTATAAGATAAAGTCCATGTTTGGCGCTTTTTTTTTTTTTTTTTTTTTCCTCTACTTGTCTAAATATCTTAGGCGGATAGATGTTTGAAAAATAAAATCATTTGGCACACAACTCTACCCTCTATTTAGTTTAGACAAGTAGAGGAAATCCTCTTAAAATGAAAAGCCTCATCTTTGGACCCATGGAAATAAGAGGCACATGCTCTAAAAAAATGTAAGAGACGTTCTATTGGCACACAAGTTTTCTCCCTTCCCACACATAGTTTATTAAAAAAAAAAAAAAAAGAACCCTGTGAAATTACCTTTTTGCCCACCTTCTCCCATTCTCTTCCCCACCTCCCCCTTCACCTCCGGTGAAGGCAGATCGGACAGCTGGGCGATCTACCGTCGGCCAGGGAAAGATAGGGAGAATGGAGAGATGGGGAGAAGGGAGAGAAAGAAGGAGAGGGAGAGAGATGAGGAGGGAGAGACAGGGAGAAGGGGGAGAGAAAACAGCGAAGGAAAGAGTGGGAGAAGGGAGAGAGAACACTGGGGGAGGGGGAGGGGAAGAGGGAGAGAAGGGGAGGAGAGGGATCGGCCTGATCCAGAGGTGAAGAGGAAGGTAGGGGGAGAGAAAGGGAGGAGGTGAGAGAAAACAGTGGAGAGGGAGGAAGAGAGAGAGGGAGGGAGGGAGGGAGGGAGAAGGGGAGGAGAGGGTCTTCGTCGCCGTTGGTGAAGGGGAAGTTAGGGGGAGAGAAAGGGAGGAGAAGAAAGAGAGAAACAGTGGGGAGGCAGGGAGGAGAGGAGGAGAGGGGTCGGCTGTAGAGAGGGAGGGAGGGGGGAGGGAGAAGGGGTCCACCGTCGCTGTTGGTGAAGGGGGAGGTGGGGGGAGAGAAAGGGAGGAGGAGAGAGAAAAATAGTGGGGAGGGAGGAAGAGGGAGAGAAAACAGTGGGGAGGGAGGAAGAGAGGAAGGGAGAAGTGGAGGAGAAGGGTCGGTGCCGCCGTGTAGGCCACAGACGGAGGTGAATGGGGAGGTAGGGTGAGAGAAAGGGAAGAGGGTGGGAAAAAAGTTAATCTCAATGGATTTTTTTTTCTTAATATTGGTTGTGTGTAAAGGCGAAGGTTATTTCTAAGACAAAATTACCCCGGACGGTCTTTTATTAGCACCGAATATCCTCTCAACGAAAGGGAAGGGATCTTTGTCGCGACCCGGACCAGGTCCCCCAAGCGGGCAAGCCTAATCTGGGTTCAGGACACTAAGTTGAATGAATGATGATTGATGAATGATTGGATGGTGATCCATTTTGTACTATTAATTTATTTTACCAATACGTATAGAGTTGATAAGAAGATGCCACTCGTATACGCGATTTCCCACAAGTGTTTGTGGTGAGGATATCACATCAACATGAATATTTCTTTTAAGTGCGGAAGCGTGTAGCAAATCTAATTCATATATTCATATCTAGATAGCATGATTAATAACATATTTAAAACCAGTATCAAAATGAGCAATGATCATTAGCTATTTTCGAAAGTAAGTTAAAGTATACATCAAGATTATTTAATTACATATCCCAAAAATAGAGGCCAACAAGGCCAATATAAACAAAGTATCTATTCCTCAAAAGAATGGTTAAACCTAACCCAAAATGTTACGCACCTCAGGCAACTGAATGTTTAAACGACATCATCGGCATGCCACTCAACTAGACGTTGCGTTTCTCCGACTGCCTCCTCACGCTCCTCCTCGGGGAAATCAACGACTGGACCTGAGTACCAAAGCAAGGGTCAAACACGACGGTTTGGTAGGTGGGTGAAAAGATATAACAATAATTGAAATTACCTTGGAAAACATTTAAACCTGTTAAAACAATAATTCTCATAAAACAAAATAATCATTTACTGGAAAACAATATGCAATATAAAACATGTAAGGTGATGGACCCGATTCTTCCCTCTCTCCCGCTGCCTCCGCCCCGGGTCTTTCGGGGTACGGCGGAGGGGAGGAGAAGAAAAGATAAAGGGTAACAACATCTTTCTCTTTTTTTTTGTACGGGTATGCCAATTTCACTTTTCTACTTGGAATTTAGAAACGGTGATCCGAAGATCCACCTTCACAAGTAAAAAGGGGAAATGAAACTTTTTCTAGTTTCCCATTGCACACATATTTTAAGAAAAGAGACAAAAGGGTTTTTTTTTAATGCCGTGAAAGGCGATTTCATTTGTTGCCGTGAAAGGCGATTTTGCCGTAAAAGGCGATTTACAAGTCTTATCCATTATGAAAGACAAGAATTGTGGTTTTTGTCTCTAAAAGAAAAATAAAGTACAATAGAAATCAAGAAAATGAATCTGACTTCTCATTCGATTGTGGGGACACGTTCAGATCGACGGTCGTGAGTCATGTATGGGCTCCTCCATCGTCCATGCAGATGAGAACACGATGCTTGGATTCTTGGCTTGACTTTTTAACCTCAGATTTTTAAAGGACAAAGACCAAGAGAAGGTCTTATATCCGATAAAAAGCTAAGTAAACGGGCTGAAAAGCCACGTTTTAGCCATGTTGGTAGAAGAAGGAAGGTCCTTGGGGGGGTGGCCCCCCAAGGGTGCTTCAATCACCTTTTGGTGGTCTTGCAGCAGAGTTGCAGGAGTTCTGGATTTTCTGGGCAATTCTCCGGACTTCGGGTGAATTTCTCTAGCGATTTCTCTGGATTTTTTTGTCTCTCTTGCTGGGTTTTTCCCTTTGGAATGCCCTCCTATTTATAGGCCTTTGGTAGCCATTTAGGAGGGTTTATGAGCATTGAATGTGTTAATGCTCATAATGTGAGGAGTTACAAGTTTTAAATTATTTGTTTTGTAACTCCTTTTTCCTTGAATCTGATTAGCCGATGGAGAATAATGATCTTTTAATTGCCTTTAATCCCCATCATGGGAGGAGTTTCATGGCTTTAATGCCATAAATCCTTTGACTTGTAACTCCCATTTGCTTGCTTTTGATTGGGCCGTCCGAAATAATGAGTTAATGACCGCATTAACTTGTCATAAAACGGGTCATTTAACCTCATTAATTGGTCACCAAGTCGCTTGAAGAGTCGCGGGCCGCGCCGCGTCTTTTGGAATTCTTCTTGCGATGACCGCCGGTGGATCCACATGTTGTTTGATGTCGGATGGCGATGCAATTTCAGACATTGATTAATGCCAATGTGCCGGCAACATCTGTCCTGTCGATTTCACGATCGGGCGGGCAGAAAGTGTGCTTTCTTTGTCGGCCGGTTGGCGATTTCGAGGCATCTAATGATCATCCATTGACTTCGGCGGCGAATCCGTGATGTTGACGAAGATCGACGGATTTCATGCACGAAAAATCAGATTTTGGAAAAATCACAGGGGCCAATCAACTCGAAACGCGAAAAGTACCCGAAAAAAGGGGTTTCCGGCAATTTTTGGGTCGCCGGAATTCCATGGTCGCCGGCGACCATGGGCCAAGGTCGCCGGCGACCATGGGCCTTGGGCCCATTTTTTGGCCGCCGTTTGGTCGCCGTTTCTTCGCCGTTTTTTGATCTTTTTTCATTCTTTTTTCTTCTGTATTTTTTCTGACATTTCCCCTCATTTATTGGCCTGATTCTCTTGTAGAAAACCCGATGAGAAGCCACACAAATCGGAGCACAAAGTTTCCTATTTTTCTGGAAAGCCGAAGACTTTGTTGTGCGGTATTGCCGATTTTTTGTCAAGCATTGAAACTAGGCCAAACGATGTCGGAATGACCTGAAATTTGACGTGGAGCTTCTTGAGCTGTAGATAGGACCAACCATAGGCTTTGGTTTGAGTTTTGAAGCCGTTCGCGGTCCCGCAAATGCTCGCCTTAATTTCGCCATGAGAGAAATGCCGAGCTTTGACTTGTGGTCAACCGATGTCCGATTGACCTGAAATTTGACAGGGAGCCTCCTGAGTAGTAAGTAAGACCAACCATGGGCTTTGATTTGAGTTTTGAAGCCTTTTGGGGTCCCGCAAATGCTCGCCTTGATTTCACCTCGAGGAAAATGCCGAGCTTTGAAACTAGGCCAAACGATGTCCGTTTGACCTAAAACTTGACAGGGAACCTATTGGAGTCATTTTGAGATGATCCATTAGCTCCAATTTGAATGCCATGATTCCGGGGGTGCTCCGCCGCTGGTAGGCCTGTTTTTGCTTCCCGAGAGTTGATGAAGGGTGAAACGTCGTTCGTTTGACTTGAAATTTGGCAGGGGGCCTTTTGGAGGTATTCTGAGACCATCCGTAGGCTCTGATCGAAGTTTTGAAGTCTTCGACACTGTCGCTGCCGGGAGCTCCGGTCTGGCTGTCGGTGATGGACCCGATTCTTCCCTCTCTCCCGCTGCCTCCGCCCCGGGGTCTTTCGGGGTACGGCGGAGGGGAGGAGAAGAAAAGATAAAGGGTATCAACATCATTTTTTTTTTGTACGGGTATGCCAATTTCACTTTTCTACTTGGAATTTAGAAACGGTGATCCGAAGATCCACCTTCACAAGTAGAAAGGGGAAATGAAACTTTTTCTAGTTTCTATTGCACACATATTTTAAGAAAAGAGACAAAGGTTTTTTTTGAATGCCGTGAAAGGCGATTTCATTTGTTGCCGTGAAAGGCGATTTTGCCGTAAAAGGCGATTTACAAGTCTTATCCATTATGAAAGACAAGAATTGTGATTTTTGTCTCTAAAAGAAAAATAAAGTACAATAGAAATCAAGAAAAGGAATCTGACTTCTCATTCGATTGTGGGGACACATTCAGATCGACGGTCGCGAGTCATGTATGGGCTCCTCCGTCGTCCATGCAGATGAGAACACGATGCTTGGATTCTTGGCTTGGCTTTTTAACCTCAGATTTTTAAAGGACAAAGACCAAGAGAAGGTCTTATATCCGATAAAAAGCTAAGTAAACGGGCTGAAAAGCCACGTTTTAGCCATGTTGGTAGAAGAAGGGAGGTCCTTGGGGGGGTGGCCCCCCAAGGGTGCTTCAATCACCTTTTGGTGGTCTTTGCGACAGAGTTGCAGGGCATCTGGATTTTTCGGGCAATTCTCTGGATTTTCTTGTCTTCGTCGGGGGGGGGGGAGAGCGAGAGCTAGATCCGGATCCTTTCCCTTTGGAATGCCCTCCTATTTATAGGCCTTTGGTAGCCATTTAGGAGGGTTTATGAGCATTGAATGCATTAATGCTCATAATGGGAGGAGTTACAAGTTTTTAAATTACTTGTTTTGTAACTCCTTTTTCCTTGAATTTGATTAGCCGATGGAGAATAATGAGCCTTTAATTGCCTTCAATCCCCATCATGGGAGGAGTTTCATGGCTTTAATGCCATAAATCTTCTGACTTGTAACTCCCATTTGCTTGCTTTTGATTGGACCGTCCAAAATAATGAGTTAATGACCGCATTAACTTGTCATAAAACGGGTCATTTAACCTCATTAATTGGTCGCCAAGTCGCTTGAAGAGTCGCGGGCCGCGCCGCGTCTTTTGGAATTCTTCTTGCGATGATCGCCGGTGGATCCACATGCTGTTTGATGTCGGATGGCGATGCAATTTCAGACATTGATTAATGTCAACGTGCCGGCAACATCTGTCCTGTCGATTTCACGATCGGGCGGGCAGAAAGTGTGCTTTCTTTGTCGGCCGGTTGGCGATTTCGAGGCATCTAATGATCATCCAATGATTTCGGCGCCGAATCCATGATGTTGACGAAGATCGACGGATTTCATGCACGAAAAATCAGATTTTTGAAAAATCACAGGGGCCAATCAACTCGAAACGCGAAAAGGACCCGAAAAAGGGTCTTCCGGCGAATTTTTGGGTCGCCGGAATTTCCATGGTCGCCGGCGACCATGGGCGGGCGACCCTGGGCCATGGTCGCCGGCGACCATGGGCCAAGGTCGCCGGCGACCATGGGCGGGCGACCCTGGGCCATGGTCGCCGGCGACCATGGGCCAAGGTCGCCGGCGACCATGGGCTTTGGGCCCATTGAATGGTCGCCGTTCGGTCGCCTTTTCTTCGCCGTTTTTCGATCTTTTTTCATTCTTTTTTCTTCTGATTTTTTCCTGACATTTCCCCTCATTTATTGGCTTGATTCTCTTGAAGAAAACCCGACGAGAAGCCACGCAAATCGGAGCACAAAGTTTCCTATTTTTATGGAAAGCCGAAGACTTTGTTGTGCGGTTTTGCCGATTTTTTGTCAAGCATTGAAACTAGGCCAAACGATGTCGGAATGACCTGAAATTCGACGTGGAGCTTCTTGAGCAGTAGATAGGACCAACCATTGGCTTTGGTTTGAGTTTTGAAGCCGTTCGGGGTCCCGCAAATGCTTGCCTTGATTTCACCTCGAGGAAAATGCCGAGCTTTGACTTGTGGTCAACCGATGTCCGATTGACCTGAAATTTGACAGGGAGCCACCTGAGTGGTAAGTAAGACCAACCATGGGCTTTGGTTTGAGGTTTGAAGCATTTTGGGGTCCGGCAAATGCTCGCCTTGATTTCACCTCGAGGAAAATGCCGAGCTTTGAAACTAGGCCAAACGATGTCCATTTGACCTAAAACTTGACAGGGGACCTATTGGAGTCATTTTGAGATGATCCATTAGCTCCAATTTGGATGCCATGATTCCAGGGTGCTCCGCTGCCGGTAGGCCTGTTTTTGCTTCCCGAGAGTTGATGAAGGGTCAAACGTCGTCCGTTTGACTTGAAATTTGGCATGGGGCCTTTTGGAGGTATTCTGAGACCATCCGTAGGCTCCGATCGAAGTTTTGAAGTCTTCGACACTGTCGCTGCCTGGAGCCCCTGTCTGGCTATCGGAGGAGTGAAGTTAAGCCAAATGATGTCGAAATGGCCCGAAACTTCATGTGTGCCCCTCTTTTGGTTGCTTTGAAGGATCTTGCAGTTTTCGTTTGATTCTGACAAGATCTGGTGCTTGAAGTGGCGCCTTCCTATTTATGGCAGGATGTGGCTCCATGTGGCTTTTGGTGTTGAAGGGACATAGTGACATTTTTTTGGTGTCAACAAATGCCCCCTCGAGGTACAGCGACGAGGTGGGCAGCTCTGGCAGTCGGTGTGCCTCGAAGAGAATTTGAAGGAGATCTTCTTGGTTGACCAAGAGTCTTGAGCGTTTTTCTTTTGATGGAGTTGCTTTTTGAGCTTCCAATGGATTTCGCGGTAATGAGAGGGGTCATGTACCGTCTCAAGGCTAGGATTTTGAAATGACATTTGGATATGGGTTTTTGGTTTTGGGTTTTTCCTTTTAACCTTGTGAACCTAAAGGCTTTATGTGGCACATTAGGCGGTTAAGAAGGCTTTTGGTTTTTGACCTTGTGACCTAATAGGCTGTATGTGGCGAGTTAGGGGGTCGGGATTTTGGTTTTTTGGTTTCGGCCTTGTGACCTAACAAGCTGTATGTGGCAAGTTAGGGGACCATGGTTTGGTTTTTTGGTCACTCTTTGGGACAATTTTGGGTCCATTGGAGTGGTTTGTTTTTTTGTGGAATGTCAATTTCAAGATTGTGGCTTGATTTGGTGCATGGGGTTGGATGGTTGGGTTTCTTTTGGAAGCTTATGAAGCTCGGAATTTTTTGTATGGTCCAATCAACTCAAGAGAGGCATGGAACCATTTTTTTATGCTCTTGGTAAGAGAAATTTTGACTAAAAGCCACTTTTAGTGCCTAGGTGGTCAAACCTGGCTCATATGGGCTAACCCATGGGACCTTAAGCTTTTAAGAATGGCTTAGATCTCATGTGGTGTCATTTTGTAAAGAATCCCTTTTGTGTAGAGAATATCTAAAAATATCCTTACTTGGAGAGAATCTCTCAAGTTTCCTTGATTTTGGGAGAGATTTTCTCAAAGTATCTCTCTTTGGGAGAAAGTTTCTCAAATCCCCTTTTTTTTTTGAGAGAATTTCTCAAGAATCTCCTCTTTAGGAGAGAATATCTCAAATCTCCCTTTCTTTTAGGAAGTTTGCTAATTTTTAGCACTTGCCTCCTTGCTTTTCTCCTCCTTTCCTCTTTTGGTTTGCCTTTTCTATAAAAGCAATGGAGATGGGTTTTTCTTTCTCTTGTTGCTTTCTTTTGCAAAAATCTTCAAGAGTGCTCCAAGAATTTCTCAAGGATCTTCAAGTTCTTCTTCTTCTTCTCCATGGCTTCAAGTAGGTCTTCTTTTCCAAGAAAAAACCCCATGTAGATGTAGAAAAGTTTCCTTTTCCTTTTCTTTTTTTCTTCTTCTTTTTCTTTCTTTCTTTTTTTCTTTTCGTTTTCTTCTTCTTTTTTCTTTTTTTTTCACGTGCTTTCCTCTTTTTTTCCTCTTTTTTTTGCACGTTCTTTCTTTCTTTTTTTGTTTTCTTTTTTTTTTCCTTGTCGCTTCTTTTTTTTTGTTTTTTTTTTTCCGTACGGACCTGGCCGTACAGCCACGTGGCCTGTGGGCCACGTCATGGGCCAACCCCTTTTTCTCTCTCTGTTTTTTTTTTGAAGAGGTTTTTTTTTTTTTTTTTTTGTTTTTTTTTTTTTTTTTTTTTTTGCTCACCATGATATGAGGTTTATGCAATTCAAGATGATCATGCATTCTTTCTTCTTCTTTTTTTTTTTAAATGCATCAAGATAAAAGGCTAGAATTTCTAGGTCAAGTCAACACGGATTTTGACTTAGACAAAGTTTGATTGGTTTTGACCAAATTGGGTTGGAATTGGTCAAACTTTTGTCAAAGTTTTCTTAGCATCTAATGCATGATGGTTTTATTCGTGATTTTTGGTAAATGAAATTGGGAGCATGATGATGCATACCTCGAATTTTCTTGCAAGTCTTGGGATTTTTGGAGCTTGCAGCAATGTTGAGCCCACTTCTCCAGTCTCGCAGAATTTCGAGGAGCTTTGAAAGTTTTGGGATTTTGAGTTCGCAGCAATGTTGAGCTCTTTTCTGATCTTGCGGAAATTTGAGAAGAAAGGCTTGATCTCGCAGCAATGTTTGAATTCAAGTCTTCTTCGAGAACCCTTCACTGATTATGAGCTCGCAGCAATGTTGAGCTCATCTTCAAGCTTCCTTTCTTTTCGGGGTGCCTCCCTTTTCTTCGAAATTGCTCCGGAACCATGCCAAAATTTTGCTAGGATTTTTTTTATAGCAAAATTCTGTCATTTGGTGTTTGATTTCCTCCTTTCTGACTCTTGCAGGTGGTTCCTCTAGAACGAACAAGGGTAAGGGCCTTGTTACTGATGCACCTCGCCGATCTGCCAGATCTTCCAATGCGGCCGTTCAACAGGCGTGGGAAGAGGTTGACGGGAATCTCCGAAGAAAGACTCAGGAGCATGAGCGATGGCAACTTCTTTGGGAGGAATTCCCTCGTGCTGAAGATGGATCGCGGTTTTCTGCCGCATTTTATGGCGGCATCTTGAAGAAGCGTGGCCTGGAAGCTTTGGAGGCTGAGGCCAAGAGTCTGCTCGAGGACCTTAGTCTTTGGTTGAAGACTATGATGGACTGAGCTTTTGACAAACTTTCTTCTTTCATTTTTTTTTGGTACCTCCATGTATAAACATTTTGGCACTCTATTTTTTTGTATCCCCTTGTTCTACTTAAATTATTTTTTGTTGAAAATAAGCAGAAGTTGGATGGGAATGTTTGTTTGAAAATCTTGATCAAAAGGTTATCATTTTGTGAAAATCTTTTGTCAAAAGTGTTGTTTTGGCATGAAAGCCAGATTTTGTGGCACAAGGCCTGGTTTTTGATGGCTTGAAAGCCGAAAATTTTGAAGTGGCATGAAAACCGATTTTGGTGGCGTGAAAGCCAAATTTTGGTGGCGTGAAAGCCGATGTGGCATGGAAGCCAATTTTTGGCATGAGAGCCGATTTTTTGTTTTTGGCGTAAAAGCCGGATTTTGGCATGAGAGCCGATTTTTTTGTTTTTGGCGTAAAAGCCGGATTTTTTGAAAACCAAGTTTTGTTTTGTTGGCATGAGAGCCAAATTTTGTTTTGATTTTTGGCATGAAAGCCGATTTTTGGCGTGGAAGCCGATTTTGGTGGCGTGAAAGCCAAATTTTTGGTGGCGTGAAAGCCGATGTGGCATGGAAGCCGATTTTTTTGGCATGAGAGCCGATTTTTTGTTTTTTGGCGTGAAAGCCAGGTTTTTTGGCGTAAAAGCCAGGTTTTTGGTTTTCAAAAATGCAAGTATCGACTAAGAGTCGCCTCCCTGCTGAATGGTATTGCAAGTATCGATAGAATGTCGCCTCCTTGCTCATTCGGTTGCGAGTATCGATGGAATGTCGCTTCCTCGCGAAGTTGGGTGCAAGTATCGACTAAGCGTCGCTTCCCTGCTTTTTCTTCAAAAATTTTATTTTGTGGGTATCGATGGAATGTCGCCTCCCCACGATTTTTGAAATTTGCGGTTTTTTCGAACCTTTGTTTTTCTTTTGAAATTTGGGTTGTGGATATCAACTGGAATGTTGCGTCTCCACGATTTTTTTGAAATTTTGCAAGTATCAACGAGGTGTTGCTTCCTTGCGATTTTGAGGTTTTGGAAGTATCGAATGGGGTTCGTATCCTTCCAATGGGTTTTCGCGAGTATCGACTTGACATCGCTTTCCCGATTTTTGTTTTTAGACATGAAGGTCGTAAATTTTGACCTAAAACCATTTTTGGCGGTAAAAGGTAAGGCGGACTAGGGTGGAAATTCCTAAGTCCTGATTTTTGTTTCAAACCAAGAATTTTGGGTTCAAGGATCGAAAATTTTGGTTAAGTTTGGGGAGAGGCTCCTAAACTTAGATTTTTGGATTTTGATTTTCTTTTGAACAATAAAACGATGAAAGTAAGCATTGTTTTGAAAGTTCAACATAAAGATGAAAATTGCAAAAGGAGTGGGTTTGACGAGCAAGTACCTAGAAATAGGCTTTGGCCTCGCAGGCGTTGCTCTGACCCAGTGGAGGAAGTCTTCAAGGGTAGTACCGCTTCAAGAACTTGCCGTTGATGGGCAGCATACATCTATCACCTTCCATGTTTAGAAGTGCGTATGCGCCATTGGAGAATACTTGGTCGATGACGAAGGGTCCCTCCCATTTTGGTTCAAATTTGCCTTTGGATTTGTGAGCGAAAACCATCGGCCTTTTTACCGCAAGAACCAAGTCACCCTTTTTGTGGGCGCGTTGCCTGACCTTTTTGTCGAATGATCCAGCCATGCGTGCTTGGTAGAACTCAATGCTTTGGAGTGCCTCGAGCCGTCTCTCAACGAGATTGTCCAGCTCTTGGAGTCTTAATTTGACATTGCTTTCTTGCGTCATGTCATTTTGTAGAGATACCCTTAAGGAAGGAATTTGTACCTCTAAAGGGACAACAGCTTCGCATCCATAGACCAAGGAGAATGGCGTGCTATGGGTCAGTCCTCGAACGGTGGTTCGGTAGGCTCACAAAGCTTCGGATAGTTTGTCGCCCCAGTCCCTTTTGTGGCTAGAGACCATTTTCTTGAGAATTTTGCAGAGTGTTTTGTTGAAGGCCTCTGCCAGTCCATTCGCCGCCGGATTGTAAGGAGTTGAAGGACAACTTTGGATTTTGTATTTGTCGCAGAACCTGTAGAATCTGTGATCACGGAATTGTGGTCCGTTATCATGGACGAATCTTTTAGGTATGCCGAAGCGACAGATGATGTTGGTGCGCAAGAACTGAAGGACTGATGAGGTCTTTATTTCATTGAGCGCAAAAGCTTCTGACCACTTGGAGAAATAATCCGTAGCGGCAAAGATGAAGCGATGACCTTTGCTTGACGGAGGGGAGACAGGACCTACGATGTCCATACCCTAGGCTTCGAAAGGCCATGAAATTGCTGTAGGATGTAGCCATTCTGGAGGCATGTGGACATAGTCTCCATGAACTTGGCATTGCTGGCAGCGTTTAGCAAATTGCATTGCGTCAGCTACCATGGTAGGCCAATAATAACCTAACCTTTTTATCTGATCGTAGAGCTTTGGACCAGCCTGATGAGCTCCACAAAGACCAGCATGCACCTCTTCGAGAGTTTCTTTAGCTTCTTGTTGTGATAAGCAGCGTAGAAGTACTCCATTGTAGGATTTTCTGTAGAGCATCTTTGAAGGAATGTCCAGATGGAAGTTTGGGGTTCGTCTTTGAACACTTACCCATTCTTTTGGATCTTCAGGCAGGATTCCGAACATAATATAATCAATGAACGGATCCCTCCAGTCGCCGATTGGAGGTCTGAGGATGGAGATCCGACTTCCAACCAGTTGGTGGCACTCAGCAACTGCTTGGTGTGTATTGAGGGGAGGGAGAATCCTTCTCTCACACACTGTAACTTGCATGTGTTCTCCTTCTTGGACTGCCATAGAGGCGGCGAGTCCAGCCAGGGCATCTGCACGGATGTTTTCGCCTCTACGAATGTGGGTGATATGACAGATGTCAAATTTTTGCTGAAGTGATTGCGCCTTGTTGTAGTAAGGCAACAGATCAGGCTTCCTGATTTCAAATTTCTGATTCATCTGGTTGACGATCAGTTGAGAATCCCCGAAGGCTTCTAGCACTGTGATGCCGGATTCGAGGGCGAGTTCCAATCCTACAATCAAGGCTTGGTACTCAGCTGCATTGTTTGAACATGGTTCCAGTAGCGAGAAGGCGTGTGGAATCATGTATTTGTCAGGACTAACAAAGAGGATGCCAATCCCTGATATTTGATTTCCTTTTTCACTTGTCCTGGTTGCACCGTCGAAGTACATATCCCAGGAAGCATTTGATAAGGAAGCCTCCACGTTGTAGACTGACTCGTCTGGGAGATCATCCCTGAGTGGAGAATTTTCAGGCACGGATGCTCTGCAAGAAAGTCTGCCAGAGCTTGACCTTTGATTGCCTTTTGTGGTACATACCTAATATCAAATTGTGACAGGAGGATAGACCATTTTGCCAGTCGGGCACTGAGGGAACCTGCTTTTGTGACGAGGACCTTCAGGAGATTGATCCTCGAGATCAGGTATACTGTGTTGGACAGCAGATAGTGACGTAGCTTTTGTACAGCAAACATCACTGCAAGACATTCTTTTTCGATTGGATAGTAGCGATGCTCTGCACCTACCAGCATACGGCTGAGATAGTATAGAGCAGCTTCTTTTCCCTCGTGATTTTCTTGTGCAAGTAGAGCTCCCAAAGAGTGGTCGAGGGCTCTTGTGTACAAGATAAATGGTTTTCCAGTTGTGGGGGCAGCCAGTACTGGAGGTTTGGTCAGGTATGACTTGATGTCTTGGAACGCGGTTTCGCATTCAGCATCCCAGACAAACTCCACGCCCTTTTTCATTAGGCGGGAGAATGGACGGCATTTCCCTGACAGGTTGGAGATGAACCGTCGAATGTATGCCAATCTTCCTTGAAGCCCTTTTAGCTGTCTCAGGGTTTTTGGGGATGGCATTTCTAGGATAGCCTTGACTTTGATAGGGTCAAGCTCTATTCCCGCTTTCCGAACTACGAATCCGAGGAACTTACCCGATGATACACTGAAGAAGCATTTTAGGGGATTCATTCGCAGTTTGTGCCTGCGTAGTCGGAGGAAGACTTCTCGAAGATCTTTGAGATGGTCTTGTTTCTTTTTGCTTTTGACGGCGAGGTCGTCAACGTAGCATTCGACCGTCTTGTGCTGCATATCTTGGAATATCTTCATCATAGCCCTCTGATATGTCGCGCAAGCATTTTTCAGACCAAATGGCATTACAGTGTAACAGTACACGCCAAATGGGGTCCGAAATGATGTGTGTCTTTCATCTTCAGGATGCATTTTTATCTGATTGTACCCAGAGAAACCATCCATGAATGTCATCCGCTCGAATCCACAGGTGTTGTCGATCATTACCTCCGGTATGGGGAGCGGAAATTCATCTTTAGGACATGCATTGTTCAGGTCTCTATAATCAATACAGACCCTAATCTGCCCATTTTTCTTTGTCACTGGGATGATGTTGGCCAACCATTCAGGATGCTGTTCCTCGCGGATGAAGCCAACGTTTTTGAGTTTCTGAACTTCTTGTTCAATTTTGTCCATTATGTCAGGACGAAATCTTCTTTGGCCTTGTTTGACAGGCTTGATATCTTCTTGTAGATTGAGTTTGTGAACTGCTATTTTGGAGTCTAAACCAGGCATTTCAGCGTAAGACCATGCAAAACAATCAACAAACTCACGAAGAAAAACGATATACTCGGGTAACTCATCATCCTTTATATTCTTGCTTACGAATACAGGACGTGGGCCATCTGGCGTTCCCAAGTCTATCTTTTGAACAGAATCTTCTGTTGGAAGACTTGAAGGTGGTTCCTCCATAATATTTTCGGAGGCTTCCAACTCAACAAGACCTTCCGGAGTTTCAAAGGTATTCTCAGACCAAGGCTGTGCTTCTGACCATGGGTCTTCTTGATCGGCACTCTTCTCAAGACTTGCTATGAGATGGTCCCAATCACCTGCTGAAACTGGATCGAAGTATGACACTTCTTTTGGAGATGATGGTTCTTCTGGACCAGAAGACTGTGCATCTATATCATCGGACAATTCCTCTTTATCATTAGAGAAATCGTACCAATTGGAGGGGCTTCCTGGATCCTTGACGGGTAACTCTACAAAGAGATATCCAGGGAGATCAATATCTTCAAAGACACGAGATGTTGAGGCTTCGTCGGCCAGACGACTTTGTAGCCTTTGGGTCAACTGTCTCATGGGAGCATCAGGGTCGTAGCCCAGTCCGTATGAAGACTTTTCTATATGACGATAGAGTTTCCAATCCTCCTGCTGGCCTTTTGTCAGGGTGGGCTCCAATGGTACGAGGATACCGTGGCCACCTCCCAAACCGATTGGATTTCGAGCGTCATAGCCCATTTTTTTCATGATAGCTTGCGCCATTGGACTATACAAGGATAGTTGTGGCATACCTTCGTTTTGGAAAGGCTCAAGCGAAGAGTTTGATGAAGAAGCCGCCGACCTGTGGAAAAAGATCGGCTTTTCTTTTGGTGAGTTTGTCGGAACAACGAAGGAAGCTGATGCTGGATCGCCTATGCCAGCAGGTGTCTCCAATGGAGTGAGAGCAGGTTGAGCTTGCTGAGTATCAGCTTGGCTTGACGACGTGTCGTCTTCTGTCTCTGAATCCGAATCTGTGTCTTGCATAATAGACACAAAGGAGATGACGAACTTGCCCCCAGGCTTTTGTTTGGTCTTCTTTGCCTTGGTAGTTATCACTAGCGGCTTTGAAGACTTGAGGGAGACAACAAAAGGAGATTGGTTGATCTCCTCGGTTTTGCCGGATGGTTGATTTTCTTCCGGTGATTGCCGAGGAGCCTTGCCTTTATCTTTCTGGAGACTTTCGGCAAAGGATGCTATTTCTTTCTCCTTTTCTTCGTTTTCATCTTTGTACATCTGCGAGTCTGCGAAATGGACTTCTTTGCCTTTGAAAGGCTTTTTGTCCGCAAATACGCGATGTACCAAGCCGTCGTCGCCAACAAACTTGATGCACTGATGAAGAGTTGAAGGAACAACACCACTCTCGTGTATCCAGGGGCGTCCGAGAAGGATGTTGTAGCATGAGGGGGTCTTTATTGCATATACAGTGACTTCAGAGATAAGATCACCGATTTGCAACTTGAACCTAATCTTGCCGATAGGCCTCTGAGTGCTTCCATCGTATCCAAAGATAGACACGGATGTATGACTCAGCTTGCTAGGCGGGATGCCCAGCTCTTCGAGTGCCGAAGTAGAGATGAGGTTGAGGGCAGAACCCGGATCGATCTGTACTCTGTGTATCGGCATCTCTTTGATGTACCCTGTAAAGTATAAGGGCCGGTTGTGCTTTATTTCGCTTAGTAGGAGGTCATCCTTAGTGAAAGCGTTAGTTGCACTTGCTGCTTTTTGAACTGAGAGGCAATCATTGCAAGATCCCTCAGTCTTCTTCTTTTCTCCTTTTGAGGAGGTATTTGATTTTTTAACCCTATAGTCCATTTCAATTTGTAGGACTTGTGGGGCATGCTTGTCGACATCCATATTCAGTCTTTGCAGTTCTGAAATGAGACTATCACGAGTTTGGGGAGACATTCGTAATAAGTCTAGGATGTGCAGGCGTGCAGGTATGTGTCTAAAGTGCTCAATCAAGTCATACTTGAAAGCCTCCTTAGGGCTTGCATTTTCATTAATGTTGCCACTTGGGGAGCTTACATTCTGTCCCGAAGGATTTACATAAGAAGAAGAAGTTAGATTGTAGTTTTTGTGGTAATCCCAGTCAGAGCGGGTACCTTTACCAACTTCGAGAGCTTCTGGAGACGGTTCTTCATTCGGAAGTCCACCCTCGGGATTGAGGGGCTGATCCTTTTCATTTGCCGAAGATGCTTCCGTGTCAACCTTACCATCTTCAGTGATTGCATTGCATGGGGCATTTTCCGGGAACAAGTCCTGAACAGCGTCCAGCAATTTGTCTTCTTTGTTTACAATTTCATTGGTCCAGACATCACCCATGAGGTTGGGCATCTGGGACCAGTTAACTGGGGGTAGACTTCATCGGTAGAGACGTCTTCAAGGTGGTCAGCCAGAAGAGGTCTGTACTCTGATGTGACAGTCCCGGAAGACGAAGGTTGAGAAGATGCCATTTCCAAGGTAGTAATATCAGAGGATATGCTACCTGATGTAGTATGGGAGTTTGTGGCCTCGGTAGATGAAGCTCCAGAGGCGCTGTCGTTTCGAACTATCGCATTGCAAGCAATAGGAAACGTCTCCGGAATGGATTGTTGGGAGTCAGATTCATCCTCTGATGTAAGGGGATCATCCACCCAGCAGCTTTCTTCATTTTCAGGAGTTACTGGAGGGGACTCCTGTAGATTTTCCGAGACCACCGGTTCTGGATTGCGACGAAGCTGATTGATGTGATCTTGTCCTCGCTCTATGGCAAGACGCTGCAAGATCCTTGCATATTCTTCGAGATCAGGCATAGGAGCCAGATCTTCTTCTTCATCTACTCTTTGTGGTTCCCCCTGATCGGGTTTTACCGGAGCATTGGCAGGTGCTGTGTCAACAACATTTTCCTGAACAACCTCTTGGTCTCCTTCATCATCAGACCAAGATCCCTGTGGTTGTAAAGGGT
>QPKB01000008.1:27902900-28115789 GCA_003546025.1 Camphora micrantha | reverse complement strand
TTTTGCTTTTGACGGCGAGGTCATCAACGTAGCATTCGACCGTCTTATGCTGCATATCTTGGAATATCTTCATCATAGCCCTCTGATATGTCGCACCAGCATTTTTCAGACCAAATGGCATTACAGTGTAACAATACACGCCAAATGGGGTCCGAAATGATGTGTGTCTTTCATCTTCAGGATGCATTTTTATCTGATTGTACCCAGAGAAACCATCCATGAATGTCATCCGCTCGAATCCACAGGTGTTGTCGATCATCACCTCCGGTATGGGGAGCGGAAATTCATCTTTAGGACATGCATTGTTCAGGTCTCTATAATCAATACAGACCCTAATCTGCCCATTTTTCTTTGTCACTGGGACGATGTTGGCCAACCATTCAGGATGCTGTTCCTCGCGGATGAAGCCAACGTTTTTGAGTTTCTGAACTTCTTGTTCAATTTTGTCCATTATGTCAGGACGAAATCTTCTTTGGCCTTGTTTGACAGGCTTGATATCTTTTTGTAGATTGAGTTTGTGAACTGCTATTTTGGGGTCTAAACCAGGCATTTCAGCGTAAGACCATGCAAAACAATCAACAAACTCACGAAGAAAAGCGATATACTCGGGTAACTCATCATCCTTTATATTCTTGCTTATGAATACAGGACGTGGGCTATCTGGCGTTCCCAAGTCTATCTTTTGAACAGAATCTTCTGTTGGAAGACTTGAAGGTGGTTCCTCCATAATATTTTCGGAGGCTTCCAACTCAACAAGACCTTCCGGAGTTTCAAAGGTATTCTCCAGACCAAGGCTGTGCTTCTGACCATGGGTCTTCTTGATCGGCACTCTTCTCAAGACTTGCTATGAGATGGTCCCAATCACCTGTTGAAACTGGATCGAAGTATGGCACTTCTTTTGGAGATGATGGTTCTTCTGGACCAGAAGACTGTGCATCTGTATCATCGGACAATTCCTCTTCATCATCAGAGAAATCGTACCAATTGGAGGAGCTTCCTGGATCCTTGACGGGTAACTCTTCAAAGAGATATCCAGGGAGATCAATATCTTCACAGACACGAGATGTTGAGGCTTCGTCGGCCAGACGACTTTGTAGCCTTTGGGTCAACTGTCTCATGGGAGCATCAGGGTCGTAGCCCAGTCCGTATGAAGACTTTTCTATATGACGATAGAGTTTCCAATCCTCCTGCTGGCCTTTTGTCAGGGTGGGCTCCAATGGTACGAGAATACCGTGGCCACCTCCCAAGCCGATTGGATTTCGAGCGTCATAGCCCATTTTCTTCATGATAGCTTGCGCCATTGGACTATACAAGGATAGTTGTGGCATACCTTCGTTTTGGAAAGGCTCAAGCGAAGAGTTTGATGAAGAAGCCGCCGACCTGTGGAAAAAGATCGGCTTTTCTTTTGGTGAGGTTGTCGGAACAACGAAGGAAGCTGATGCTGGATCGCCTATGCCAGCAGGTGCCTCCAATGGAGTGAGAGCAGGTTGAGCTTGCTGAGTATCAGCTTGGCTTGACGACGTGTCGTCTTCTGTCTCTGAATCCGAATCTGTGTCTTGCATAATAGACACAAAGGAGATGACAAACTTGCCCCCAGGCTTTTGTTTGGTCTTCTTTGCCTTGGTAGTGATCACCAGCGGCTTTGAAGACTTGAGGGAGACAACAAAAGGAGATTGGTTGATCTCCTCGGTTTTGCCGGATGGTTGATTTTCTTCCGGTGATTGCTGAGGAGCCTTGCCTTTATCTTTCTGGAGACTTTCGGCAAAGGATGCTATTTCTTTCTCCTTTTCTTCGTTTTCATCTTTGTACATCTGCGAGTCTGCAAAATGGACTTCTTTGCCTTTGAAAGGCTTTTTGTCCGCAAATACCCGATGTACCAAGCCGTCGTCGCCAACAAACTTGATGCACTGATGAAGAGTTGAAGGAACAACACCACTCTCGTGTATCCAGGGGCGTCCGAGAAGGATGTTGTAGCATGAGGGGGTCTTTATTGCATATACAGTGACTTCAGAGATAAGATCACCGATTTGCAACTTGAACCTAATCTTGCCGATAGGCCTCTGAGCGCTTCCATCGTATCCAAAGATAGACACGGATGTGTGACTCAGCTTGCTAGGCGGGATGCCCAGCTCTTCGAGTGCCGAAGTAGAGATGAGGTTGAGGGCAGAACCCGGATCGATCTGTACTCTGTGTATCGGCATCTCTTTGATGTACCCTGTAAAGTATAAGGGCCGGTTGTGCTTTGTTTCGCCTAGTAGAATGGATTGTTGGGAGTCAGATTCATCCTCTGATGTAAGGGGATCATCCACCCAGCAGCTTTCTTCATTTTCAGGAGTTACTGGAGGGGAATCCTGTAGATTTTCCGGGACCACCGGTTCTGGATTGCGACGAAGCTGATTGATGTGATCTTGTCCTTGCTCTATGGCAAGACGCTGCAAGATCCTTGCATATTCTTCGAGATCAGGCATAGGAGCCAGATCTTCTTCTTCATCTACTCTTCGTGGTCCCCCCTGATCGGGTTCTACCGGAGTATTGGCAGGTGCTGTGTCAACAGCATTTTCCTGAACAACCTCTTGGTCTCCTTCATCATCAGACCAAGATCCCTGTGGTTGTAAAGGGTTATACCAGATCACAGGCATGAGATGGGATTCGGGGATCCATTCCTCGTCGGAGAGGTATTCTCCTGTTTCGAAGGATTCCTCCCATTCATCGGTGTCACTGGACTCGTACCCATCCATGGGGAATCCAACTACTGAATTGCAAGAGTATGATGCCCCCTACATGTCTTCAGTCTTTAGCAGTGATGGCATGAAGTCACGAAGGGTGAATTTCCTTGCCGGCCTTGAAGTCTCGAAGGAGACTTTTCTGCTACCCCCAGTGAAGGGGTAGGGGAAGTTTCTGCCTTTTCAGGAACTTCTTGTTTTGGCTGAGCTTTCTCCTGCTGTTTAAGCTTACGGAGTTGTCTCTTGGCTTGCCTTCGCTGTTGAGCGGTCGGCTTTGTTTTGACGATCTCCCATTTTTCATCTTCCAGGAGATCGGGATGTACCCATATGGGCTGTCCATCTGGTGTTGGGTACGGGACTAGCTCTTGGGATGTTTGAGCCATTTTTATCACCTTGAAGGAAGTAGTGACCTTCTTCTTTGGTGACTTTTGTGTTTGTCCATATGACACCATGTTGACAGAGGCAGACCCTTAGTTTTTGTCAAAGGTGATGACTCCGTTTCTCCACATCTCGTTGATCTTTTCTCTCACAACGAAGCATTGGTTGAGAGGATGCGAGATCATCTGGTGGTATGGACAGTACCGGGGATCGTTGGTTTTGCCAACATCTCCTGGTCTTTTGAGTTCAGGCAGGGTGAGCTTCCCGTTTGCCAGGAGAGCCTCGAAGATTTCTTCGACATCTTCATCGAACGGGTATTTCTTTTCGACTCGTTCTTTGAATGCATCAGAGAGTTCAGGTCTCTTACCTGCACCTTTGTTTTCAGCTTTCTTTGGTGGCTGCGGAGCTGACTTGGTTTGCACATTGAGAACCTCCTTTTTCTTTTGCTTCGAGGTTGCAATGGCGGTCGGCTCCTTCTTTGATGATTTCTGACTGCTGAGGTCTTTGATCACCGTTTCAGCCTCCATTGATGCTTCTAGGAGTTCTCCCAGATTCTTTGATTTGTTGCCGATAATCATGGAGCGTATCTTTGCTCTCATGTTGTTACGGCAGATGTCGACCAGCGACGCTTGTGGCAGTACGTCTGAGCATTTGTACGCCATTGCCTTCCACTTGTGAATGTAGTCGTATATCGACTCATTCTCTCCCTGTTTTAGGCTGCAGAGTTGAGCCATAGTCACCTCTGAAGTGAGTTAAGAAGCGTGTCTCCATCATGGCCCAGTTTTGAATAGAGTCCTCCTGAAGAGTGGAGTACCAATCGAAGGCTGTACCTTTTAGGGTACTTGCGAAGAGACGGATCTTGAGGGCGTCTTGATCCGCGATGGCTCCCGTTAGGATCTTGAAATGGATGACATGTTGTCTGGCCGAGCCCTTCCCCGTATATGTTTGGAGAGTGGGCTGTTTGAATTTGGTAGGAAACGGTACCGAGTCCATCCATAAGGGATATGGTGGCTTGATTCCGTGTTCCTTTAGTGAATCCTCTTCCTTTGCTTTGGCGAGTATATCGTCAACGTCCTTTTTCGTAAGGGCGCGTGACTCATTTACCTCCTCTTCATGGTGACTTGGAGGAGCTTCATTATTTGGTGGACGTTGGAGGGTAAGAAGTAAGTTCTCCATAAGAGCTTCTATCCTCTGCTGTCCCTGCTCCAGCTGCTGGATGCGTGCGGCTACGTCATCTTGCGGCGGAGGTTGCTCAACATTTGTGACTAAGACGTTCATCTTTCGAGAGTCGAATGAGGATATCGTCTTGGTGACTGAGCTGGAGCTCATTCTTTTGGATGAAGAGCTCGAAGAGTGATTGCTCCGGTGTCCTTGACTTGAAGGAGTGGGAGAATCTTCTCTATGTCTTCGCGCCCGGGAGACGCTGCGAGTCACCGGTCGCTTGACATGGATTTTTGTTGCTAACTTCTGGCGCCTTTTGGTTTTGCCAACCATATGGACAGTAGCAACTTGGTTGGGTGCTTCTTTTTCAACCCATTTTTTAGAGACCTGGAGCGTGGAGTGCTGGGCTCTTTACTTCTCCAGTCTCTTTCGCCGATACGCCGCGCGGCGACGCATACGACGAGCAATTTGAGCTTCAGTTAGCTCGGGCTGTGCTCTAGCCACGAAGGAGGTGGTCCCTCGCGCACAGCAGCCGAGCTTGTCTTCTTTATAATTTGGCAAGGACAGGATCTGGATGCGGTCCTTAGCCTGTCGCAGAGAAGCTTTAAATTTGGCGAGCTCGGCCCCTGTTGAGATGAAGCGCCGAGTTGCAGGAATACAGGCCTTGACAGATTCTCGCTGTGGCCTGATGATGCACGACTTGATCTTGGGCTTATAGGAATAAGCCGGCTCGTGCTGGGTGGATTTTGTTTGGTGGAGGGCTGGTTTCTCCTCTTTCGTGTACGAGAGAGGGTAGAACCGGTTCTCCTTGAGCGGGGCCAGGTATGCTGGCCTTGCAGATCTTTGGGACCTTCTTTGTTTTGGAGAAGGTCTTGGAGACCAAGTCTTGAGGTAGACCTGGTTTCTTGCAGGCTGAGGTTTCGCGGGGTTGTCGCGGGCTTCAGTCTTCTTGGCGGTTGCCCTTGGTGTCACGGTAGTGACGGGCCCAGGGGCGGTTTTCTGCTTCTTGGCAGGAGTTGTTTCTTCTGCGGGAAGTGGGAAAGGTCCCAGCGACCCAAAGACGATGGACCGGGGAGAGGAGGTCGACCCGGTGTCCTGTGTGTTACCGAAGGAAGTGACACTTCGGCCGCTGGCGAGGCGCTTAGGAGCGCATTTGTTTTGCTTCTCTTGAAGCATCAGCTGGTACTTGTTCTCGTCGAAGGTGATTGTCAGCGAAGCTGCCATGTTAGTTTTGAAAAACCTTTCTGAAACAAGACCGGATCCATTAGTAATCACAAGAATGTGGTGATCATAAATGGAAATAAACTATGGTTTTTTCTTTTCAATTTGCTCGAGGGGACAAGGCCCGGCCCAAGCAGGATGAAGAAGGCAAAAAGCCATAGAGTATACAATTGTTCTAAACGCGAGTATGAAAGGCTCAGAGTGAGCGTTCCAGTGACTGCTAGAAGCAATTGTGAACCTTAATTCAGATTACCGAGGAGCGAAGCTCACTCGAGGTAAAATGATATAAGGTTGGAAGTACAAATGTGTCGGTCGCAAATACAGTAGACCCAAGAGGGCGTACTAGCACCGCTAGGCACAGATGTTGTAAATCGCATCCTTGAAATGGACACGAGATGGGATTTTTTTGAAAGGTCAAGGTTGGGTTCATAAAAGAGAGCAAATGGCACTCCGATCCGAAAACGTGCTCAACATTTCTGCGAGCACAGAGTCCGAAAGGGAAATAACCAGAATTTCTCGAATTTGGACCCAACAATGACGGAAGTTTTTTTTTTTTTGAAAAGTCAGGATCAGATTCATCAAAGAGAGCAAATGACGTTCCAACCCAAACATGTGCTCAACATTTCTGCGAGCACAGTAATCCGAGGTGGAAGAGGTCAAGATTTCTCGACTTTGAACCCAAACGTGACAGAAGTTTTTTTTTTCTTTTTTTTTTTTTGAAGATTTTTTTGAAAGTTAGTATCGGATTCATCAAGGAGAGCAAATGATGTTCCAATCCAAACACGTGCTCAACATTTCTGCGAGCACAGAGTCTGGAAAGGAAGAAATCAAGATTTCTCAAATTTAAACCAAAAATCGACGAATTTTTTTTTGAAAGTCAGTATCGGATTCATCAAAGAGAGCAAATGATGTTCCAGTTCAAACACGTGCTCAACATTTCTGCGAGCACAGAGTCTGAAAAGGAAGAGATCAAGATTTCTCAAATTTGAACCAAAAATCGACGAAATTTTTTTTTTTTTTTTTTAGGGTTTGAGAATACATCGAGTTCTCACGATTCATTCTTATGAAACCAATGTTGATAGATCAGCCCCCAGGTAAGGGTAGGATTACTTAATGAACCCGTTGGGAGGACCCTTACCTAGAACAGCCTAGCTGTCTCCAAACTCTGGACAAGGCTTTTCTTGGAGTAACCTCGATTAAAGAACGCAATCGGTAAAACTTTCGTGTTCTCAAGTGCATCCCCGTTTTTTTTTTTTTATGGACTCATCAGAGAGCGCGAATGGTCAGTTCCCAGTGTGAACAGTGGCTCAAACAATTTCTGCGAGCCCTAAGTCAGAAAGGAAAAGAAAACCAAAATTTCTCAAATTTGGATCCAAAAGAAAGAGGAAAAAGTTTTTTTTTTGAAAACCTGACAAGTTTGAAATCAAATTTTTTTTTTTGGAACTCACCAGCGAGAGCGAATGGTCCGTTCCCCGTCTGAACAGGGGCTCAAACAATTTCTGCGAGCCCTAAGTCAGAAAGGAAAAGAAAACCAAAATTTCTCAAATTTGGATCCAAAAGAAAGAGGAAAAAATTTTTTTTTTGAAAACCTGACAAGTTTGAAATCAGAATTTTTTTTTTGGAACTCACCAGCGAGAGCGAATGGTCCGTTCCCCGTCTGAACAGGGGCTCAAACAATTTCTGCGAGCCCTAAGTCAGAAAGGAAAAGAAAACCAAAATTTCTCAAATTTGGATCCAAAAGAAAGAAGATTTTTTTTTTGAAAACCTGACAAGTTTGAAATCAGATTTTTTTTTTTGGAACTCACCAGTGAGAGCGAATGGTCCGTTCCCCGTCTGAATAGGGGCTCAAACAATTTCTGCGAGCCCTAAGTCAGAAAGGAAAAGAAAACCAAAATTTCTCAAATTTGGATCCAAAAGAAAGAAGATTTTTTTTTTTGAAAACCTGACAGGTTTGAAATCAGATTTTTTTTTTCGAACCCATCAAAGAGAGCAAACGGTCCCTTTCCCAATCTGAAAACGTGCTAAAACATTTATGCGGGCACTGAGTCCAAAAGGGAGGAGATCGAGATTTCTCAGATCTGAATTCAAAGAACAAGAGAAGATTTTTTTTTTTTTTTGAGAAGGAGAAAGATTGGAAATAGACTTAAAGAAAGAAATTTCCAAAACAAAAAAAATAAAAAAAATCCCATCTCATGTTTTTTTTTTTTTTTTTGCGAGATTCAACATTGACCGCCAACTAGAAAGGTGCCAAAGAATCTAAGTTCATGTTCTCAAATGAAAGTGTCCCACCGGGTATGCCAGCTTGATGGACCCGATTTCTTCCCTCTCTCCCGCTGCCTCCGCCCCGGGTCTTTCGGGGTACGGCGGAGGGGAGGAGAAGAAAAAGATAAAGGGTATCAACATCTTTTTTTTTTTTTGTACGGGTATGCCAATTTCACTTTTCTACTTGGAATTTTATGAATGGTGATCCGAAGATCCACCTTCACAAGTAGAAAGGGGAAATGAAACATTTTCTAGTTTCTATTGCACACATATTTTAAGAAAAGAGACAAAGGTTTTTTTTTTTGAATGCCGTGAAAGGCGATTTCATTTGTTGCCGTGAAAGGCGATTTTGCCGTGAAAGGCGATTTTGCCGTAAAAGGCGATTTACAAGTCTTATCCATTATGAAAGACAAGAATTGTGATTTTTGTCTCTAAAAGAAAAATAAAGTACAATAGAAATCAAGAAAAGGAATCTGACTTCTCATTCGATTGTGGGGACACGTTCAGATCGACGGTCGCGAGTCATGTATGGGCTCCTCCATCGTCCATGCAGATGAGAACACGATGCTTGGATTCTTGGCTCGGCTTTCTAACCTCAGATTTTTAAAGGACAAAGACCAAGAGAAGGTCTTATATCTGATAAAAAGCTAAGTAAACGGGCTGAAAAGCCACGTTTTAGCCATGTTGGTAGAAGAAGGGAGGTCCTTGGGGGGTGGCCCCCCAAGGGTGCTTCAATCACCTTTTGGTGGTCTTTGCAGCAGGGTTGCAGGGCTTCTGGATTTTTTGTCTTCTTCGGGGGGAGAGCAAGAGCTAGATCCGGATTTTTTTCCCTTTGGAATGCCCTCCTATTTATAGGCCTTTGGTAGCCATTTAGGAGGGTTTATGAGCATTGAATGCATTAATGCTCATAATGGGAGGAGTTACAAGTTTTTAAATTACTTGTTTTGTAACTCCTTTTTCCTTGAATTTGATTGGCCGATGGAGAATAATGAGCCTTTAATTGCCTTCAATCCCCATCATGGGAGGAGTTTCATGGCTTTAAGACTTGTAACTCCCATTTGCTTGCTTTTGATTGGGCCGTCCAAAATAATGAATTAATGACCGCATTAACTTGTCATAAAGCGGGTCATTTAACCTCATTAATTGGTCGCCAAGTCGCTCGAAGAGTCGCGGGCCGCGCCGCATCTTTTGGAATTCTTCTTGCGATGATCGCCGGTGGATCCACATGCTGTTTGATGTCGGATGGCGATGCAATTTCAGACATTGATTAATGTCAATGTGCCGGCAACATCTGTCCTGTCGATTTCACGATCGGGCGGGCAAAAAGTGTGCCTTCTTTGTCGGCCGGTTGGCGATTTCGAGGCATCTAATGATCATCCAATGATTTCGGCGACGAATCCGTGATGTTGACGAAGATCGACGGATTTCATGCACGAAAAATCAGATTTTGGAAAAATCACAGGGGCCAATCAACTCGAAACGCGAAAAGGACCCGAAAAAGGGTCTTCCGGCGAATTTTTGGGTCGCCGGAATTTCCATGGTCGCCGGCGACCATGGGCCTTGGGCCCATTTTTTGGCCGCCTTTCGGTCGCCGTTTCTTCGCCGTTTTTCGATCTTTTTTCATTCTTTTTTCTTCTGATTTTTTCCTGACATTTCCCCTCATTTATTGGCCTGATTCTCTTGAAGAAAACCCGACGAGAAGCCACGCAAATCGGAGCACAAAGTTTCCTATTTTTCTGGAAAGCCGAAGACTTTGCTGTGCGGTTTTGCCGATTTTTTGTCAAGCATTGAAACTAGGCCAAACGATCTCGGAATGACCTGAAATTCGACGTGGAGCTTCTTGAGCAGTAGATAGGACCAACCATAGGCTTTGGTTTGAGTTTTGAAGCCGTTTGGGGTCCCGCAAATGCTTGCCTTAATTTCACCATGAGAGAAATGCCGAGCTTTGACTTGTGGTCAACCGATGTCCGATTGACCTGAAATTTGACAGGGAACCTCCTGAGTGGTAAGTAAGACCAACCATGGGCTTTGGTTTGAGTTTTGAAGCCTTTTGGGGTCCCGCAAATGCTCGCCTTGATTTCGCCTCGAGGAAAATGCCGAGCTTTGAAACTAGGCCAAACGATGTCCGTTTGACCTAAAACTTGACAGGGGACCTATTGGAGTCATTTTGAGATGATCCATTAGCTCCAATTTGGATGCCATGATCCCGGGGTGGTCCGCTGCCGGTAGGCCTGTTTTTGCTTCCTGAGAGTTGATGAAGGGTCAAACGTCGTCCGTTTGACTTGAAATTTGGCATGGGGCCTTTTGGAGGTATTTTGGGACCATCCGTAGGCTCTGATCGAAGTTTTGAAGTCTTCGACACTGTCGCTGCCGGGAGCTCCTGCCTGGCTGTCGGAGGAGTGAAGTTAGGCCAAATGATGTTGAAATGGCCCGAAACTTCATGTGTACCCTTCTTTTGGCTGCTTTGAAGGATCTTGTAGTTTTTGTTTGATTCTGACAAGATCTGGTGCTTGAAGTGGCGCCTTCCTATTTATGGCAGGATGTGGCTCCATGTAGCTTTTGGTGTTGAGGGGACATAGTGACATTTTTGGTGTCAACAATACATATACATAATATAATACGGGACGGGACCACGGCAGCGAACCGGTTATCGGGACAAGACCACGGTAATAACCGGGTAGCGGGATCCAAACTGCAGCTGGCGGGACGGAAAAGGGTCTCCAAGTCGGTCGATCAAACCGGCAAGGAAAGCCAAGCTTAGTGGTGCCAACTCATAGGTCAAATCATGTAAAACAAGACATGTACAAATCATATGTAATGCACTTAAATAAACAGGCGGGACGGGATGCTCAGAAGCACTAATTTCATTTTCAAACGGGAACTGCATATCGGGGCTAGCAAAAGCTCTAATTGCATAAAATTCAATGTTTTCGGGAATGATAAATCACATTTCTTGAAATTCGGGACAAGTATCGGGATTCGATATAAATCAAGTGAATAAGGACCCCGTATGTCGATTGTAATGATCACTTGGTACTCCTTGAGTTTGGAGACATTCCGGGCTCTTTATGCACCTTAGGTATTCAAACCTTAATCGAATTTTAAATAAACAAAACATAATAGAGGTGGGATCCTAAGCACAATATTA
Organism: Camphora micrantha; assembly: GCA_003546025.1. Classification (NCBI taxonomy): domain Eukaryota; kingdom Viridiplantae; phylum Streptophyta; class Magnoliopsida; order Laurales; family Lauraceae; genus Camphora; species Camphora micrantha. Next base: position 28,104,896 of record QPKB01000008.1, on the reverse strand, counting down.
ATCTAGTAGTACCTTACAACCTACTCAGTCATCGAAAGGAAAACGGATTCGCGATACCCAAAAAAACCAATTTCGCGTTTAAATAAAAGTAAGGATATCCCGTCGTTCCGTACCGTTCAAGATTGAATTAGGTTAAGTACCGATACAACCGGATTAACAGTGAGGAAATGTCGGTTCAACCATCCTCACAAGAAGTCAAACGGGTCCACCAAAGGGTCACCAAGTTCCACTTAAAGTCCATCTAACATAGGGCAAAAATCCATATTCCAGCAGGTTTTCCAGTTGGGCCAGGTCGACCTAGTACACAGTGGGCTCGGTCGACCGGGAGTTGTAAAATAAAATGGATGAACAGTATTTTGGTCAGGTTCCAGAGAACCTGACCTCTGTGTGGCCGGTCGACCGCGCCCCTTGGCCGGTCGACCGCGAGAACTGCGGAACAGTGGTTCCCGCAGTGCAGCAGGTCGTCCCACAGGGGATCTGTTCCAGTGTGCCCGGTCGACCACGCCCCTTGGCCGGTCGACCGCGTGAACTGCGTAACAGAACCCAGGTTCTGTTACAGCAGTTCAATGGGTCTTTCCATTTTCCAATCTTTTTCTTTTCCTTTCTTAAACCTGATGAACAATCCAAAAACATGGATTTGACAAGCTAACAAGAACCAATATGAGCATTTATTTCAAATCTAAACCAACCATTAATATCACAAGACATTAGGTGAAATCATAAATGCATTTCATCAAAACTCATTCAAAGATAAAAGTCTCAACTCATCCACTTGTCTTGGGTCTCAAATCCAAGAAAAACAAGCTCCTAAGCACCCTTGCAAGCCAAGAACACAAACTCTACAAAAAACCCCAAAACAAACCCTAAAATGGGTCAAAACAATGAAGGAGAAGAGAAAGCTTTCAATAATGAAAATGTAGCTTCTCTAAGACTAGAAGAACCCTAATCTAGAAGATTAGGGAGAGAGCTTACCAATAGGTGCTCCAAATGGGCAAAGCAAGCTAAAAGAGGATCTTAGAGAGATGAGATTCCTTCACAAATGGTACCAATGGGAAGCTCTTGAAGTGGTGAAGAAGATGATAAAAAATCCTTTTAGATGTTGGTGCAAGCTTGGTGATGTTTTGATGATGGAAAAGCAAGAGGAAGAAGAAAAGAGTGCAAGAAAACCCTAGGCTGGGTGTTGTGCTGGAAAAGGGAAAAAGGAGGGAGATGAGCTCTCTTTTATAAGCAACACAAGTGGGCTCTAGTAACCTTGTTGGGCTGAAATAGTGGTTTTCGGGACTTCGGATGAAATCGACGAAGAAGGAAGAAATGATCGTCGAAATATCTAGTTTCCAAAAAGTATATGTTTCGCGGGTTTCGGGAATAACAATAATTTGGTACATATTTGGTGTAAAAGTATTGTTTTGCCCTTGAAGCTAGAAAAGTCAAGTTTCGGGGTTTCGAACGGGAACGGGATCAACATGAAAGTTGAAGGTATTAACGAGATAGACAAAACGGGATAAAATACAAACCAAGAAAACCAAGATAAACCCTAAGTACACGTAAAGTCATAAATAAGGAACCCCCAAAGGGCCCCACTAATACCAAAGGCACTCAAAATTCCCCAAAGCTATAACAAAGCTATTCTAAACAAAACTAAACGAAATAACACTAAACACGCTTAGAGCTAACACACGTCTTAATCAACACTAATCGAGGTCACTCGGGTCGGGGTCTTACATCCTTCACCCCTTAGGATATTTGGTCCTCCAAATAAAACACAAGACTCACCTCAGGTAGGAGATGTGGGTACTTCTTTTGCACTTGGTCTCGCAATTCCCATGTTGCCTCTTCCGGCCCATGATTCTCCCAAAGTACCTTCACCCATTGAATAGTCCGTGTCCTCAATTCTTGTTCTTTGGAGTCGATGATCCGAATAGGCTTCTCAACATAAGTAGCATCTTCTCTGATCTCTAACGGCTCATGCTGGAGTACATGTGAAGGATCGGGGACGTACTTCTTCAACATAGATACATGGAAGACGTTGTGTACACCAGATAGCTCGGGTGGTAAGGCTAATCTATAAGGTACTTCACCAATCTTGCTCACAATGTCATATGGTCCAATGTATCTCCTTGACAACTTGCCTTTCTGCCCAAATCTCAAAGTTCCTCTAGTAGGTGATACCTTCAAGAAAACCTTGTCTCCTTCTTTGAACTGTAAGTCCCTTCTGTGAGAATTTGCATAACTCTTCTGCCTACTCCGGGCTACTTCCAGACGTGCCTGAATCTGCTTAACCTTGTCACTGGTCTCACTTACCATTGTTGGTCCATGGAAACTGCGGGTACCAACCTCTTCCCAACACACAGATGTCCTACACCTTCTGCCATACAATGCCTCGAAAGGCGCCATTCCAATGCTAGAGTGGTAGCTGTTGTTGTACGTGAACTCACACAAAGGTAGAGTCTCGTCCCATTGAGTTTTGAAGTCTAACACACAAGCACGGAGCATATCCTCAAGAGTCTGAATTGTCCTCTCTGACTGGCCATCTGTCTGAGGGTGAGAAGCTGTACTGAACTGTAACCTTGTACACATAGACTCATGTAGTGTTTTCCAAAATCTTGAGACGAATCTGCTATCTCTATCAGATGTGATGGAAACTGGCTGACCATGTCTGCTGGCAATCTCACTAACAAATAACTCTGCCAATGGTAGCATGTGCATCTTCTTCCCAGCCTTCATCGGAATGAAATGAGCTGACTTAGTGAGACGGTCCACAATGACCCAGATAGCGTCATTTCCTCTGCTAGTCCTCGGTAATCCCGAAATGAAATCCATGGTTATATGCTCCCATTTCCATTCCGGAATTCCAACGGTTGCAACAACCCTGGAGGCTTCTGGTGCTCTGCTTTAGTCAACTGACATATCATACACCGAGAAACAAACGCTGCTATCTCTCTCTTCATGTTATTCCACCAAAATCTGCCCTTCAAATTCTGATACATCTTCGTGCTACCTGGATGCACAGAATACTTCGTACTGTGAGCTTCGGTCATGATATCATTCCTCAAATCTTCAATGTTTGGCACACACAGACGGTCACGGAAGTACAAAACTCCGTCCACAATGCGAAAGTCGGGACGATCTGCTATCTGCTCTGAAATCTTGGCCAACTCTGGATCTTGCAACTGATTGTCTTTAATCTTCTGGATGAAGGAAGGCTCTGACACTGACATGTTAGCTAATAAAACACCCTTCTCTAGCGGCTGCAAGTCTATTCTCAACTCCTCAAATTGCTCAAAGATACATGTGCCACTGAGATTTGCCATGCCCACTGATTTCCTGCTCAAAGCATCAGCAACTACATTTGCCTTCCCTGGATGATATTTGATTGGAAAATCATAATCCTTGATAAACTCCTCCATCCATCTTCTCTGCCTCATGTTCAATTCCTTCTGTGAGAACAGGTACTGTAAGCTGCGGTGATCGGAGTGAACCTCAAACTTCTCTCCATAGAGATAATGTCTCCACATCTTCAATGCGAAAACAACCGCTGCTAACTCAAGATCATGTGTTGCATAGTTCTTCTCATGATCTTTCAACTGACGTGATCCATAAGCTATCACTTTCCCTTCCTGCATCAACACACAACCAAGTCCAATGTTCGAAGCATCGGTAAAGATGGTGAAACCGCCGCTTCCGGATGGCAAAGTAAGGACTGGTGCTGTGGTTAATCTCTTCTTAAGCTCTTGGAAGCTAACTTCACACTTGTCTGACCACACATATGGCACATTCTTCCTGGTCAACTTCGTCAAAGGTGACGCAATCGACGAAAACCCCTGAACAAACCTCCGATAATAGCCTGCCAATCCTAGAAAACTCCTGATTTCTAACACATTCTTCGGTCTTTCCCACTGTACCACTGCCTCAATCTTGGATGGATCTACTGACAAGCCTTCTCTGGAGATAATGTGCCCCAAAAATGCTACTTGTTCAAGACAAAACTCACACTTATTGAGTTTTGCATACAGCTGGTTCTCTCTCAGAAGCTGTAAGGCTATCCTCAAGTACTCTTCATGCTCTTCTTTGGTCTTGGAGTACACCAAAATGTCATCAATGAACACCACTATAAACTGATCTAGGTACTCTGCTAATATCTTGTTCATCAATGCCATGAACATTGCTGGTGCATTTGTCAAACCAAATGGCATCACCAAAAACTCATAGTGCCCATATCTAGTCCGAAAAGCTGTCTTCAATACATCTGACTCTCTGACTCTAAGCTGGTGGTAACCAGATCTCAAATCAATCTTCAAAAAGTAGGAAGCACCCTGTAACTGATCAAACAGTTCATCTATCCTCGGCAATGGATACTTGTTCTTGATGGTCACTTGGTTCAATCTTCGGTAATCAATACACATTCTCATGGAACCGTCCTTCTTCTTAACGAACAACACTGGAGCTCCTCATGGCGAAACACTAGGTCTTACAAAACCTTTGTCCAACAATTCTTGCAATTGTGTTTTCAATTCTCCCAATTCCGCCAGAGCCATTCTATAAGGTGCAATGGATATAGGAGCAGTCCCTGGTAATAGCTCGATAGCGAAATCAATCTCTCTAATGGGTGGTAAACCTGGGATCTCCTCCGGAAAAACATCCGGGAATTCCCAAACAATTGGGATATCCTCCACCCCTTGGGACCGTTTATCCTCCGTGATAAACGCCAAATAGGCCTCACATCCACCCTTCAGAAGTCTATCAGCCTTCAACGCTGAAATAAACCCTGTACTAGGATTACTCCTGTCTCCTCGAAACAGTACTCCTGCTGGTGTCTCTTCTAATTTGAAGGTGAGGGTCTTATGGAAACAATCCATTGTAGCATGGTGCCCTACTAACCAATCCATCCCTAGGATAACATCAAAATCGAACATCTCCAACAAAATGAGATTTGCTGGTGACTCTAACCCTCCTATCATGACTGAACAACTAGGGTAAAAAGTCCTACATATAACTTCTTTACCTATGGGGGTAACCACAGTCAATAGGAAATCCATATCTCTAGCATGCATATCAATCAACTTTGCAAATCTGGGAGAGATAAAAGAGTGGGTAGAGCCAGGGTCAAACAAAACCCTAGCTTGGAATCCACAAACAAGGAGTGTACCTTCCACAACATCTCCAGCTGCCTCTGCATCAGCTCTATTGACTGCATAAATCTGTCCTCTCTGTTGTGGCCTATTCGGAACTTGTTGTGGCCTGTCTGCATTCCAATTCTGTTGTGGAGGACGCTGATTCTGATTCTGTCCTTGCTGACGGGCTTGCTGCTGCTGCTGTGGCCTATACTGCTGCTGTGGGGCTTGTTGCTGAAGAGGTCTAGCCTGGTTCTGCACAACTATTGCATTCTGAGGTTGTGCTGGACGCTGTGCCCCTTGCTGCTGCTGATTCTGCCTATTCTGCCTTGGACAGTCCCTCATCTGATGGGCCATGGAACCACATCTGAAGCATGCTCCTGTGATGGTACGACACTGGGCACTCTCGTGGTTCTTCCCACAATGTGTACACACCAAAGGATTCTGCACATTCTGCTCTTGCCTCTGCCTCTTGTGCTGATGGTTCCTCTGCTGACTGTTCTGCTGTTGCTGCTGTCATTTACCCTGGAGTCTGAGGATCTTATGGTGGAAGTTTTCAAATTTGTAAGCCCTCTTGACTGCCTCTTCGAAGGTTGTAGGTGGTACAACCCCGGTAGCATCCCTCTCAATGATGGGATTCAGTCCTTCAAGGAACTTAGCTATCTTCTTTTCAACAGTGTCCACTAGTTCAGGAGCATATCTTGACAATCTCTCGAATTTAGTGAGGTATTCGAGGACTGACATGTTGCCCTGAACAAGCTGCTGAAATTCCACTGCCTTCTGCCTCCTGATATGAGTGGGCACATACTTGTCCCCAAACTGCCTCTTGAAGCTAGCCCATGCCACTGCATCTGGCATGTGCTTGTACTCTTCCCTCACTGTCTTCCACCAGATATCTGCTGAACCGGTGATGAGAGATGTTGCAAGTTGGACCCGTTCTCTCCCTGTGCACTGGAAGATCTCAAAGATGTTCTCCGTGTGCTCCAGCCAATCGTCTGCAGCTATGGGATCCTCTGTCCCGAAGAATTCTTTCGGGCCCCTCTTCCTGAACTTCTCAAACAAGGCATTTGGGTCATGCTCCCTCTGATTAATAACAATAGCAGGTTGAGCTTGCACAGGCTCGGGCCTCCTCTGTAACACCTCTAGGAGTTGCCTCTGCATATCTTGCAATTCCCTAGCATGATCCTCATCTTTCTTAAGCATTTGTTCCTACAGTCTGGCCTGATTCTCATTAGCCTGTCTTTGTTGATCCAACATAGCCCGCATCATTTCTTGAAATTGATTTTGCATGGTATTGTCGGGAATGTCTTCTTGGACTGGCCCTGTATGCTCACTGTTACTTGCTGTGGGATTGCCGTTTACTGGCCTTTTGCGAGGTGGCATAATGCTGCAAAATAATTTGTTAGCACAAGATAATACAATAGGGGTCACACAATGCTCACACGATACTAACTAACAAAAACTCTAACGAATCCTCGCCACGTCCTTAAGATTTCTAGCTTCTTTTAATTGCTTGAAACACGTCTCGCTCTGATACTAGTCTGTCGCGACCCAGGACCGGGTCATCGGGCCTAATCCGGGATCGGGACTAATTTGTTGTGATGTATGTATGATTTAATTGAAAACCCAAAACATATACGAGTCTACCAAAGAGTACCACTCGTACACGCGATTTCCTACAGGTGTCCGCGGTGAAGATAACACATCAACATGAATATTTCTTTTATGTGCGGAAGCGTGTAGCAAATCTATTTCATACATTCATGTCCAAGATAACCAGATTAACACATGTTTAATACTAGTATCAAAATGAGCAATGATCATTAAAGCTATAACCCCAAAAGAAAGTTAAGGTTTACAATAATATAATTTAATTACATTGTTCCCAAAAATAGAGGCCAACAAAGGCCAATATGAATAAAGTATCAAGTTCTCCAAAAGAATGGTTAGTTTCTATTCCCCAAAATGTTTCGCAGCTCAAGCACCCGAATGTCTAGACGGCATCATCGGCGTGCCAATTTACTAATCGTTGCGGTTCGCCGACTGTCTCCGCAAGCTCCTCCTCGGGGAGACCGATAACGGGACCTGAGTACCAAAGCAAATGGTCAAACACGACGGTTTGGCAAAAGGGTGAAAAGACATAATACTAAAGAAATTACCTTGGAAAACATTTAAACTTGTCGAAGCAATAGTTTCATAAAACGAGAGAATCATTTATGCAAATACATGTGCAATATAAAACATGTAAGGTATCCAAGGAAACGGGAAACAGACAAGATGGCAACCACACATAGCTAAGTCCTCTATCACCGAAGTGACATGAGCATATCGGGATGTTGTCTCAGTCACCGAAGTGAGGAGATGCAACATAAGTAACATATACATATACATAATATAATATGGGACGGGACCACGGTAGCGAACCGGGTATTGGGACAAGACCACAGTAATAACCGGGTAGCGGGATCCAAACTGTAGCTGGCGGGATGGGATCCGCGAATTCAATGTTTTCGGGAATGATAAATCACATTTCTTGAAATTCGGGACAAGTATCGGGATTCGATATAAATCAAGTGAATAAGGACCCTGTATGTCGATTGTAATGATCACTTGGTACTCCTTGAGTTTGGAGACATTCCGGGCTCTTTATGCACCTTAGGTATTCAAACCTTAATCAAATTTTAAATAAACAAAACATAATAGAGATGGGATCCTAAGCATAATATTAATCTAGTAGTACCTTACAACCTACTCAGTCATCGAAAGGAAAACGGATTCGCGATACCCAAAAAAACCAATTTCGCGTTTAGATAAAAGAAAGGATATCCCGTCGTTCTGTACCGTTCAAGATTGAATTAGGTTAAGTATCGATACAACCGGATTAACCGTGAGGAAATGTCGGTTCAACCATCCTCACAAGAAGTCAAACGGGTCCACCAAAGGGTCACTAAGTTCCACTTAAAGTCCATCTAACATTGGGCAAAAATCCATATTCTAGCAGGTTTTCCAGTTGGGCGGGTCGACCTGGCCCTTGGCCGGTCGACCTAGTACACAGTGGGCTCGGTCGACCGGGAGTTGTAAAAGAAAATGGATGAACAGTATTTTGGTCAGGTTCCAGAGAACCTGACCTCTGTGTGGCCGGTCGACCGCGCCCCTTGGCCGGTCAACCGCGTGAACTGCGGAACAGTGGTTCCCACAGTGCAGCAGGTCGTCCCACAGGGGACCTGTTCCAGTGTGCCCGGTCGACCACGCCCCTTGGCCGGTCGACCGCGTGAACTGCGTAACAGAACCCAGGTTCTGTTACAGCAGTTCAATGGGTCTTTCCATTTTCCAATCTTTTTCTTTTCCTTTCTTAAACCTGATGAACAATCCAAAAACATGGATTTGACAAGCTAACAAGAACCAATATGAGCATTTATTTCAAATCTAAACCAACCATTAATATCACAAAACATTAGGTGAAATCATAAATGCATTTCATCAAAACTCATTCAAAGATAAAAGTATCAATTCATCCACTTGTCTTGGGTCTCAAATCCAAGAAAAACAAGCTCCTAAGCACCCTTGCAAGCCAAGAACACAAACTCTACAAAAACCCCCAAAACAAACCCTAAAATGGGTCAAAACAATGAAGGAGAAGAGAAAGCTTTCAATAATGAAAATGTAGCTTCTCTAAGGCTAGAAGAACACTAATCTAGAAGATTAGGGAGAGAGCTTACCAATAGGTGCTCCAAATGGGCAAAGCAAGCTAAAAGAGGATCTTAGAGAGATGAGATTCCTTCACAAATGGTACCAATGGGAAGCTCTTGAAGTGGTGAAGAAGATGATGAAATCCTTTTAGATGTTGGTGCAAGCTTGGTGATGTTTTGATGATGGAAAAACAAGAGGAAGAAGAAAAGAGTGCAAGAAAACCCTAGGCTGGGTGTTGTGCTGGAAAAGGGAAAAAGGAGGGAGATGAGCTCTCTTTTATAAGCAACACAAGTGGGCTCTAGTAACCTTGTTGGGCTGAAATAGTGGTTTTCGGGACTTCGGATGAAATCGACGAAGAAGGAAGAAATGATCGTCGAAATATCTAGTTTCCAAAAAGTATATGTTTCGCGGGTTTCGGGAATAACAATAATTTGGTACATATTTGGTGTAAAAGTATTGTTTTGCCCTTGAAGCTAGAAAAGTCAAGTTTCGGGGTTTCGAACGAGAACGGGATCAACATGAAAGTTGAAAGTATTAACGAGATAGACAAAACGGGATAAAATACAAACCAAGAAAACCAAGATAAACCCTAAGTACACGTAAAGTCATAAATAAGGAACCCCCAAAGGGCCCCACTAATACCAAAGGCACTCAAAATTCCCCAAAGCTATAACAAAGCTATTCTAAACCAAACTAAACCAAATAACACTAAACACGCTTAGAGCTAACACACGTCTTAATCAACACTAATCGAGGTCACTCGGGTCGGGGTCTTACAACTAACCACAATTCCAAAACCATAAATGAGTTGGTAAAACTCTTAATGAGCATTCATTTCAAGTCAATGCAAGACAATGAAAACAATTAAATCATCGTAAATCAACACATTTTTCATAACAATCATTTAATGTGCAAATCATCAATTCATCCATTTGCCTCAAGTTCAAGCTAAGCAAAAGGCCTCCTAATCACCCTCTCAAGCTCAAAATCCAGAATCTCTGCAAAACCCCCAAAACAAACCCTAAAATTGGTCAAACAAAGAAATAGGAAGAGAGAGCTTCCAACAATGGAAATGGAGCTCCTCTAAGATCATAAGAACTCAAATCTAAGAGATTAGTGAGAGAGCTTACTTGGAAGGTCCTCATGGCAAGATTTAGCTCAAAGTATGTCTTGGAGATAGTGGTTTTCTTCACAAATAGTGTCAATGAGGAGCCTTGAAGGAGAGGAAGAGAATGGTGATCCCCATTATGATGTTGGTGCAAGCTTGGTGGGAGATTGAGATGAAGAGAGCAAGAAGAAAAGAAGAGCAAGGAAAAACCCTAGGTAAGGAGAGAGTTGCTGGAAAAAGGAGAAGGAAGAAGAGGTGGGTGTTTATATAGCATTTGCAAGTGGGCTCCACCCCTTAGGAAACTTGAAAGGCTGAAATAGTAGTTTTCGGGACTTCAGATGAAATCGACGAAGAAGGAAGAAATGATCGTCGAAAGTTCTACTTTCCAAAAAGTATATGTTTCACGGGTTTCAGGAATATCAAATATTGGGTCCAGATTTTGTGTAAAAAGACTATTTTGCCCTCAAAGCAATGGAAGTTGGGTTTCGGGATTCGGGACGAGAACGGGATTAACATGAAAGTTATAGAGATCGACGAGGTTAATAAAATGGGATAAAAACAAAAATCCAAAGAATCTCAATCAATTCTCCAAGTACACGCAAAGTCATAAAAGGGAACCCCCAAAGGGCCCCACTAATCACAAAGGCACTCAAAATTCCCCAAAGCTATATCAAAGCCATTATAAACCCAATCTAAACCAAAACACACTAAACACACTTAGAACTAACACACAACTTAATCAACACTAATTGAGGTCACTCGGGTCGGGGTCTTACAAATACATCATTAAATCTCCATCAATACCTCCATAAACATCAATCAAAACATCTTTTTCTTTTCAACCACATTCAACCACAAAAGATGAGAGAAAACCACAATTACAAGGGTTCATTTATACCAAAAATAAGCAATAAATGAGAGGCTAACAACCACCTTTCCATAACAATAAATGAATTAGCAAAACTCTTTATGAACATTTATTTCAAGTCAATGCAAGACAATAAAAGCATGTATAGTATGATAAATGTACACATTTCTCATAAAATCATTTTATGCACAAATCATCAATCCATCCACTTGCCTCAAGGTCTCCAATCAACAAATCAAGCTTCTAACACTCACTCCAAGCAAAGCTCCAACGCTACATAAAAACCCCAAATACAAACCCTAAAATGGGTCTAACAAAGAAATAGAAAGAGGGAGCTTCCAATAATGAAGATGGAGCTTCTCTTGGATTATAAGAACACAAATCTAGAAGATTAAGAGGGTTGCTTATTTGTAGGTTCTCCAAATAGTCAAGACAAGCTTAAAGAAGATCTTGGAAAAGGAGGTTTCCTCCACAGATGGTATTAGGAGAAAGCTCTCAAAGAGATGGAGAAGATGATGATCTCAAATCTTCTATTGGTGCAAGTTTAGAAGTGATTGAGGGAAGGAAAAGCTAGAGGAAGAAGAAAAAGGGAAAAAGCCCTAATTTGTTGGGTTGTGCTGGAAAAGGGAAAGGAGAAGCGGAAGTCTCCTTTTAAAGCAATTGGGAGTGGGCTCCACCCCTAAGAATTCTTGTGGGGCTGAAATCATGGTTTTGGAGCTTCAAATGAATTCGACGAAGAAGGAAAAGTTGTTCATCAAAATTTCTAATTTTCAAAAAGTATATGTTTCGCGGGTTTCGGGGATATCAAATTCTGGGTAAAGGTTTAGTGTAAAAAGACTATTTTGCCCTTGAAGCTAGGAAAGTCAGTTTTCAGGATTAGGGACAGGAACAGGATCAACATGAAAGTTGTAGTGATTAATGAGATAAGCAAAATGGGATAAAACATAAATCAATGGAATCTCGAGTAATCCCCCAAGTAATCGCAAAGTCATAAAAGGAACCCCCAAAGGGCCCCACTAATCACAAAGGCACTCAAAATTTCCCAAATCTATAACAAAACTATTCTAAACCCAACTAAATCAAAATCCACTAAACACACTTAGAGCTAACACACGACTTAATTAACACTAATCTAGGTCACTCGGGTCGGGGTCTTACATCCTCCACCCCTTGGGATATTTGGTCCTCCAAATAAAATACAAAACTCACATCAAGTAGAAGATGTGGGTACTTCTTCTGCACTTGGTCTCATAATTCCCACGTTACCTCTTCCGGTCCATAATTCTCCCAAAGTACTTTTACCCACTAAATAGTCCGTGTCCTCAATTCTTGTTCCTCTGTATCGATGATCTGAATAGGTTTTTCCACATAGATAGCATCTTCTCTTAGATCTCTCTCTCATGCACAGACCCCTCGCATCATCATCTCGACCTCGTCACCTCCATCACCACCTTGTGCAGATCCACCATCCCACACGCCTCACCATCCATCTCCCATCGCAGCAGCAGCCATCTCTCCCTCACGATCATCTCCTTTTATTTTCTTCTCTTACTCTTCTTCTCCTTCATTTTCTTCTCTTATTCTTCTTCTCCATCTCCTTCTTGTCCACCCTTGCACCCCACCTGCGCATCGCCCTACATTACACTCCTTCTTACCCCACACACACATGCTACACCCTGCACTTCTTTTCTTCCTCCTCTCTTTTCCTTTCTCTTTCACACTCCCTCTCTCCTCCCCCACACACACCTGCTACACCCTGCACTTCTCTTATTCCTCCTCTCTTTTCCTTTCTCTTCCTCACTCCCTCTCTCCTCCCCTGCACCTGCACTGCACCCACTATGCTTCCTCACCTGCTTACGCAGACCCACCTCCATTTCATTACCACACTTGCACACTCCCTGCAACCCCCTCTTCGTCCAAGTTGCAGGGAGATGATGCAGATGCAGTGGGTGCGAGGAGAGGAGGCGCCTACCTGGTTCCAAAGTCCGGTTGCGAGAGAGATGGAGAGGAAGGTGACCGCTTGCGAGGAAGATGGAGAAGGGTGTCTGTGCAACGATGAGATGGAGATGAAGATGAGGGCTGATGGGCATTCCGGGACGGACGAGGGTGATGAGGGAGATGCGTCGGCTGGGAGATGAGAAGAAAGGATGGAGATCGAGGGGGAGCTCTGCACAAGATGGAGGAGAGATGGCTGCTGCTGCGATGGGAGATGGATGGTGAGGCGTGTGGGATGGTGGATCTGCACAGGGTGGTGATGGAAGTGACGAGGCCGAGATGATGATGGGAAAGGTCTGTGCGTGAGAGAGAGGTCTAAGAGTTCCAAGATGATGAAGATGGGGGGATGATGGAGATCTACGCCTGAGTTGAGATAGAGACGAGCGGAGGGGTTTAAGGGGATAGGGGAGAGTACTCTCCATCCCTTATCCAGGTGATGGGCCCAGATCGAGTTTGGGTCTAGGCTCGGGTGAGGTAAAGGTTGAATTTTGGAACTTAGGCTGGGTCTAGGTTAGAGTTAGGTGGGTTTGGACTTGAGTCCAGTTTAGGCTTGACGAGTTGGGTTGAGTTTAAAAGAAACTGGTTTGGGCTCAGAAGGTGGGGTCCGGTGGAGTTTGGTCGGGCCATATTATTGGGGCCCAGGCTTCGCAAATTTCAATCCGCACGCTGGATTTTTGACGTTCTACACATTGGAGGAAAGCTCTCGGCAAGTAGGTCATGATGAACCAATTTTCAAGGCGATTGGAGGTCTAGAAATGGTAGGTAATTTTTTCAGGTGGGCACCCCGGGGGTGTGGGATCCACTGTTATGATTTTTTATCCGCCCGTCGAATGTCGGAGTTCTATATATGGACGGAAAGCCCTCGATGAGTAGATCTCAACGAGCCAACTACCGGGGCAATCAGAGGTCTAGAATAACAGTTATCGTTGACTCAGGACCTAATCAGGACGTCGTTAAATAGGGCGGATTGAATCACCCTTCATAGGGTGCCAAGATGAGGTGCCTACAAAATGCACTCGAGAAAGTTCTTCCTTTGCTCTCATTCTAGACATGCGAATTTGTCTAAGAAATAGGAACAAGAAAAAACTTGCTAAAACCATGGAAAAGAGTATTTTGTAGAATGTCAAAGACTCCATAGAAAATGAGGAATCGCAGGAAATGACTTCCTCAAGAACAACTCTAGGGTTTTGAAACAAAGAAAATAATGCAACTTGCATCAAAAGCAAAGATTGGAATAGCAGGATAGGTAAGAAAGTGTCACAGTTTCACGTGGGTATGACATTCCAGTTCAAAATTCTAGAATTTGCACAAATGGACCGAAATGCCGAATTGGGCGCATGCAGATAGTCCCACACCCCAAAAGGTCCCAATGACTCACACTTTTGAAGACTTTTCCCAAAGTGTCCCTTTTGAAAGTCTATGCAATATAGATCTGAAATCCCTTGATAGGGACGTCCATGGCTGTTTTTTAATCAGCAAAACAGATTGCAGAAATCTGTTTTGGGCAGCGCAAATCAGCCTTAATATTCGCATAATAACGCCATGAAATCATGATCAACAAGTGTATAATAAAAGGAGATGAAAGATGACTATTACCTTGCTGTTATGAAGACTTCAAATCTCTGAAAACAAGGCTCCAAGGGATTGATTCTTGACCTGCAATCAGCAATAGGTGTTGCTGGAATTTTCTGCAGTATTTTTTCTTTTGACCTTCTCCTCTATTCCACAACCCAATCTAATTGGCTATGATTGTGGGATCAAACTATGGAATCCTTAAGAGGTTTTTCTGAACTATAATCTGTGGAAAAACCCAGACTGATTTTCTCTCTTCTAGGAAGAAAGAAACAACTAGCAATGGGCGTGAAACAAGTTGTGGACAGCTAAAGGGTGTTGCACGCCTAGGGCCTCTCTTCCTCACTCATCTATTTCTCTCAACCTCCTTGGACGTCCAAAAGGGAGATAAATATGGATGGTCTCTTTCCCTTTAAGTACTTTCCAATTAGAAATAGGAAACTAAGAGGACCATCCCATAAAATTAGCAACCAGCTACCTTAGGTGTGCAACACCTTCTAATATTAGTTTCTAAAACAATTAGGAAACTTTTACTATAGGGATCCTTACCCAATGAGGAGTCCAACCTTCCAAGTAAAGATAGTTACTAAAGATTGGAAACCTCACACAAGGGACCCCCTTTTATGGCTGACCCACAAGATAGAAAAACACACCATGGCCCACAAGTCAATAATTTAGCTAGATTTAAATTCATGTATACCTTCAAAAGCCTATTTGAATTAAAACTCAAAATTATTTTTCCACAAAAAATAATTCAACCACATATCATCTAATCAAATTAGGAAACCATGCCAATATAGGAAAGTGGCTAGAGAAGGGACCAAAAGACATATTTGCCCTTGGCTCCCAAAATGACCAAAATGTCCATGCTAACCCCATAGCAACATTAAGATCATTTTAACCCTAACTCATTCAACTAAAGAGTTATGGTTGCACTCCAGGGACAAGTATTAAATATGAATTAAGCTCGTCAGGAAATGACATTCGTCTTCGACCTACTAAGTGAAATGACCAAAATGCCCGTCTATGTAACATCCATAATCAAGTCAGGTTATCTGATGTACTATCAACCTTCTCGATTATATCTCAACCTTAGAACTTCATATCATTAACTTAATCATCATCCGGATATCATTCTCTTGGTCCAGGGAGCGACCCACAAGTTCAATATCCATATGGAACATCCATATACTAAGATCTTAGATTTTGATGATTAATTGGATAATTCTAAGGGGACGATCACTCTATCACAAGATGGCATAGATTCTTTATTGCATCTGCACGTCCTAACTAATCAAGCCCGAGTACCCAAAACACAGAGCTGTCGACCCATGAACAGGATCTCACCCATAGTGAATTAAAGCACAAGAACTCGACTTCGTCAGTTCATCCACATATGCTCAAGATTAAGAGCACTGGTCACTCAGTAGCATAAGGTGACTTGATCTCTCTCAGTGATAGTACTATTTTAGAGATCATACCTACAATGGTCCTGTTCAATGCATGACACGTGCACTAATAAGATAAATCCGGAAAAGCCTCCCGTGACTAAGGTAAGTCACCCTGAATACAGGAGAGTATCTCACTATAACTTATACCAATATGAAGTGCCCAACTCCATCTCTCAGTTATGAACCGGTTTATTGTTTCAAGTGTCCATGACTCATACCTGTCTGTGGGTAGCCACTACACACCGAAGTCATTTACTAGAAACAATGGACCTTACTCAAACATACATATATACATGCAGTAAGAGAAAAGAATAATTCTAATAAATAACCAGTAAATATCCAGTAACAGAGATGTGAGTGCTGTTAGTGGGCTTTAGGGCATACACAAATCCCAACAAACTCCCACTTGCACAAAAGATCACTATTTCCTAACCTAACTCCCATAGACTCAACATGAGAACTAAACACTTTCTCAGTAAGAGTCTCAGTGAAAGGGTCAGCTAAGTTATTTACTGAGGCAATCTGTTCCACCACTATTTCTCCTTCTTGGATGAACTCCCGGATCAAGTGGTACTTTCTTTTAATGTGTTTGCCTTTCTTGTGATTCCTGGGCTCTTTGCACTGTGCTATGGTACTAGTATTGTCGCAGTACATGATAATTGGTTTCTGCACCGCAAGAACAACTCCCAATTCCAGCAGGAATTTTCTGAGCCATACTGCTTCCTTTGCAGCTTCCGCTGCCGCCACATACTCTGCCTCCATGGTAGGATCAGCAATACAATCTTGCTTGACACATCTCCATGATATAGCCCCTCCTGACAGAGTAAAAATGTATCCTGAGGTAGACTTGCTGGCATCTTTATCAGACTGGAAATCAGAGTCTGTAAACGCCAGAGGCGTCAGATCATCTGCTCGGTAGGTCAGCATATAATCTTTCGTTCTCCGAAGATACTTGAATATATGTTTAACAGCTGTCCAATGCACAGGTCCAGGGTTTGACTGATATCTGCTAACCATGCCAACGACAAAACAAATATCCGGTCTAGTACATAACATTGCATACATGAGGCTTCCAACGGCTGATGCATATGGTACTCTCCTCATACTCTCTATCTCCTCAGGTGTCTTAGGACATTGATCCCGAGATAGTGGTACTCCATGTCTAGAGGGTAATAAACCCTTTTTGGAGTCATGCATATTAAACTTGACCAATATCTTCTCAATATATGAAGATTAGGATAAGGCTAATATCTTATTCTTGCGATCTCGCAAAAGTTTGATTCCTAAGATATAGCTGCTATAAGGACAATATACGGGTGTTCCCTCGGCCATCCTAGTGTTCACCCTCTGACACTCTGTACCATTTGCTTGTTGCAGCCAACTATCTTGACATCTAGGGCCTGCTGGACCTTATCTGTCAGAGGGTGGCCGACATGATCAAAGGCAAGAACCCAGAATAGATCCGTGAGATCTTCAACATAAAAAAGGACTTCACACCTGAGGAAGAGGAAGAAATCAGGAAGGAAATTTATCTGAGTTTTCTGAAAATTTATGTTAACTTCTGGTAAAACTCATTTGGAAAATTTATCTGAGTTTTATCTGAGTTTGCCCAAACTCAGATAAATTTGTCTTAGTTCTGCTTTTGCTGACGTGTACATGGGCTTTTTTGTCTTTTTCACTGCATCATTTTTACGGGAGGACTGCCGTCAGTACGATAAAATATCGTAGACCTTAGGCTGTAAAAGCAAATGACGAGGGACCTTCGCCCATATGCCCCCTTTAAAATCTACTTAGAAAGACCTTTCCAATAGCATATTGAGGGCAGAGCTCTTGCGGATAGATTCAAAGTTGTGATTGTCTAAAGATAACAAAAAAAAAAAAAAAAACACAAAAAAGATTAAAGGGGTTGACCTAGCATGGGAAGTGCCTTCCCTACATATAAGGCCACAACATAGGTGAGTAAGGAGCATTCTTTCACCTAAGATTTGGCCAGAGTTTGGTATGGAACCCCTTTCACCTTCCCTAGAAACTTAGCATCAAACAATGAGGGCTCATATCTTTCTTAATATAGCTTGGATCGAGGTAAATTTGGACTTTTAAAATATTACTCTCAGGAATACTTTTTAATGATGTGTTAGGAACATCAAAATCTGATGGTCATATAAAAAGTTATAAGTGTTTGCAGTTCAGCTGATTGGAACCTAGCGAGGAGAAACCTCTGCACTCGTTAAGTGCCAGGGAACCCATTCCACTCGTCAACGGCAGGAAGCATCATGCCACTCGCCAGCAGTAGGGAGAATCCCCTTACTCACCACTGGGGTGAACACTGCTTCTCCTAAAAGATTTCACCCAAAACCAAGATTGGGCGAAACACATGTATCCTCACAAAGTAATGCATTAGTCAACTTCAAGAGCTTGTATCTCCTTCGTTATAGTTTTGATTGGGATAATCTTGGTTTCTAAAAGTATCTACTTGAGGAGAGATTTCTACGTATGTAAAACATTAAAATCCAACGATCGAATCAAACGTTATAAGTATTTGATGTTTAACTAATTGAAGCCTAGCGAGGAGACACCCCTCACTTGCTAAGTGACAAGGAACAAACTCCACTCGCTATCAGTGGGAAGCACCCCTCCACTCACCAGTTGGATGGGGGTGGGCGGGGCGGGGGACCATTTGAGAGAACACCCCTTCTCCAAAGAGGCTTTTGCCCAAAGCTAAGCATGGGAGAAACACACATATCCTCACTAAGCAATGCATTAGCTAACTTCAAGAGCTTATATCTCCTTAGATATAGTTCTAATTGGACAATCTTGGACTCTACGAGTATCTACTAAAAGAAAGCATTCTTACATTACATAAAATACTAAATTTTGACGGTCGGATGGGGTGGGGGTGTACTACAATCTTGGACATCAAAATCCGAGATCCGACGGTCGGATCAAGTCCCTTAAGAGTTCTAGTTTCTAGGGGTGCTCATAGACTGGGCTAGCTCGAGCCCAACTTGGGCCAGGCCTATGCCTTTATTCTAATACTCAACCCGACTTGGACATCTTATTTTGGCCCGTTTAATAGATGGGCTGGGCTTGGACTTGTAGGGAGCCTAAAGCCCGACCCTGCCCGATTCAAAAATAATATTAGAAAAGTTTTCCGGGGGGGGGAGGGTTTTCAAAAAGCGGTACTTTCACACAAAGTGAAAAGTCCAAACCAATTCACCTACACACAAAGAACTTGTAATTTGACTCTATTTATGAATTCTGTATCAATTTCGGGCTGGGCTCGGACTTACAAGATTCCAGGCAGGCCCGGCTTGGGCCAGCTTCTTATAGCCTGATGCGGGCCTGGGCCGGGCTTGGACATATTGTTTAGAAGCCGGGCTGGGCTCGGATATTCCTTAGCCCTGCCCATGAACACCCCTACGGGTTTCTCGAGTCCCTCTCTCTCGGTCATTTTTTCTTACTTGAAAACTTGTGGTTAGCAACTCCTCCTAACTTGGCTCTTATATGCACAAAGACTCGGTGTATAACTCTCCCCCCTTGCGTGGTCTTTTGTAATGATTTTGACACCTCTTGGAACGATGTTGTCTCATCAATCGCGGTCCTTATCTTGGTGCTGCAACCCCTTGGCTCTCAAATATTCTACTTGTGAGGCCCTGCCCCTTTACTAGCCTAATTCTATGCTAATTATGTCTAATTATATCTACCTATGATAATTAGTAGGGGTTGTTAGTAAGGATAGATTAGTATTTTCTTAGGCCTATTTTATATGAATTCGACTCTTTTTAAGATTTCTAGAATTGTTAGGGTCTTAGATGGTCTTTTTATAGTTAGTTAGTTGATTACAGGCCCCTGTAGACACCTCATTTGGCCCCTACGATAGCCTTAAACACCTTTCATATATAATGGCGTCCCCATTTCAACCGTAATTGAATGATTAATGACATAATTAAGACTAATTAATGACGATGGAGATACCTGTTGATAATTTTATACTTAATTCAACGGTCTCTAGAAATTCATGACAGAAAAGGCTGAATCGCGTCGAGATCTCGAGTTCAACTCACTACTCATATAAAGAACGGACTACAACACTATCCAAGCCCCTTCCAGACTACATAGAACACACTCAGGTTGTTCCTAAAGAGATATGCTTAATTTGCATATGTACGATATGATTAGCATAAATTAGGAGGTTAGGATCATTGATCCAGACATTCCTACTTTTTCCCGACTTCTGATCATTATGATGTATAGACCAAAAGATTCTACGTTCCGATAGCTTTCCGACAATATGTAGTGTAGGCACCTCATTTTGGCACCCTAAGGGGTAATTCAGTCCACCCTATTTAATGGTGTCATGATTAGGTCCCGAGTCAAAGGTCACCTATCATTTTTGGACCCCCGATCACCCCGGAAGTTGGCTTATTGAGATCTGCTTGTCGACAGCTTTTCGTCCATATGTAAAACTCTGAGATCCGACGGCGGATAGAAAAATTATAACAGTGGGTCCCACACTCTAAAGACGCCCGCATAAAAAGTCACATATCATTTCTAGACCTCCGATCGCCTTGAAAATTGGTTCATCATGATCTACATGCTGAGAACTTTCCACTGATGTGTAGAACGTCGAAATTCGGCTAGCGGATCAAAATCTAAGAAACCTGAGCCCCGGCGATGATAACCTGACCAAACTCCGTCGGACCTCACCTTCTGGCCCGAACCAATTCCTTTGGTCCAGACCCGAGCCAAAACCAATCCAAAACCAAGCCAAACCCAAACCTGAACCTGACCCAATCCAACCCATTAAAACCAAGCCCAAACCCATCTAATCTGAATCAAACTTGAAGCCCAACCCGAACTCAACCCAGACCCAGCCTGGCCCATCACCTGCATGGGAGAGGAGAGTCCATGAGATCTGGACTCTCCCCTCCCCCCTGATAGTTCTTTCTCCCACTTCCTCTTCCGCTAGAACTCTCCCTCGTCTCTATCTCTCGCTCCTTATCTCTCCATATCTCTCTCTCCCTCTCGATCCAAACTTCATCATACCCATGTAACCCATCCTCACCATCTCTTTCATCACGGAACCCTTCATCGTCTTCTTCTTCCTCCCAGCACAGATCCCAGATATCTGACCAGTCATCTTCCTCTCTTCTAAACCCATCTCTCTCCCGGCAACCCATCTCCCCGTCTCTCGTCTTCTTCTTCCTCCCAGCATAGATCCCAGATCTCTGACCCGTCATCTTCTTCTCTTCTCAACCCATCTCTCTCCCGGCAACCCATCTCCCCGTCTCTCATCTTCTTCCCCCTCCACAGCACCCATCTCCACCTGCGCAGCACCAGCGCCCATCTCCCGCACTTCCTCCTCCACCCTCTGTTCAATCTCCCTCTTTCCCTGCTCTCCCTCTCCGCTCTGCCTCTTTCCCGTCCAGCCCTGCACCTGCCACCCTCCACCCTCTTCACCTCCGTGAGAGACGGCCACAGCAGCACCGCCAGGCGCGCGCAGCAGCCCCCGGACGCCCGCAGAGCCTTCATCCTCCTCCTCGCGCCGCCGGACACCCCCCTCCCCTGTCTGTCACCTGCACCCACGCACACACCTCTCTCTCCTCTTTTCCCGTTCTCTCTTTATCTCTCTCTCCCTCCTCTCCTTCTTCCCTCTCCTCTCTCTGCCACTCTCTCTCTCTCTCTCCCTCTCTCTCCTCTCTTAACTTTTTCCTCTCTCTGTCACTCCCTCTCTCCCTCCGTTCTCTCTCTCTTCCTCCCCTCCTCTCCCCTCTCTCCTTCCTCTCCCCCTACACTACCCTTTCCCTCTCTGTTTCCCTTCTTTCTTCCTCTCCCTCTCCTCTCTCTTTTCTTCTATCCTTCTCCTCTCTGCTCTCATCTCTCTCGCTCTCACTGCTCACCCTCTCTACCCTCTCTTCTCTCTGTCCGTTTCCCTCTCCTCTCTCTGCCACTCTCTCTCTCTCTCTCTCTATTATCCCTGCGCCCAACCATCTCTCTCTCTCTCTCTCTCTCTCTCTCTCTCTCTCTCCCTACGCACCCATCTCCTCTAACCGAGCCCAGCACACTTGTGCACCCACCTTTCACTCCCCAATACACCATTGCACACCCACCGAGCACTCACCTTCACTGCTTTCTTTTCCTTTCTTTCTTTTTCTTTCCTCTTCTTCCTACTCTCTCTCCTCCCCTGCACCCACACTTTTCCCACTGTGCTTTCTCCCCTGCACCAACCGCCTGCACATCCCCACTCCCTGCAGTCCAAATCTGGTGAATTTGCCAACTGACCCATTGCCTAAACCCACTTAGTCAACCCATTATGGAAGCCTTCCGGCCCATTCACCCATCAAATCCATTCATACATAGTTCTCCATTTTCTTCCTTACATTGAATTCAATACTTTGTGTATTTATCTATTTTCTTTTTCTTATATTTCATGCATCTTAATATGCCCATGCATTTAAATTAAATTCTTATTTTTCTATTTGTTTCAATCTATTCTCAATTTACCCATGCACCTATGTTAATCCTTTTATTTATACATTTCATCACCTTTTATACATCAAACATGCCACGCATCTAGGTTGGTGTTTTAAATTATTAATTATTTCAATTTATCCCTAGTTCACGCATCCCAATATGCCTTGCATTAATTAGTTTGGTATTTTAGGCCATTACTTGTTTGAATTGTCTTTATTTATACATCTCAACATGCCCATGCATCCAACCTGCCCAAGCATCATATAACTTAGTTGCATTTTTATTCTTATTTCTTAGATGCAATTTAGGACTGCAAATTCAAAAACAAAAACAAACTAAAAAAAAGAAGTTAGTTTAACTCCCCAAAAAAAAAAAAAAGAAACAAAAAAAAAAAAAAAACTAAAAAAGGAAACAAAAGAATACAAAAAATAAAATCCTAGACATTAGTTAGATTAATTAGAACAATTAAGTTAGGTGTGATAAACCTCCTTTTCTTCCCCTTTCATTAGGATTAGGGAATTTATTTAGAAAAGTCTAAATTAGTTAGGTAAATTACTAAATAAAAATTAATAATTTATCCGCTTCTCTTCTCCTGCCCTTTCATTAGGATTAGGAAAATCAATTTAGGAAATTTTAGATAAATAAAACAAAAAACCAAATAACAAATAATAAAAAAAAACTAAAAACAAAGTAAAAGATATTAAAAACCCAAAAATATTAATAAACTGGAGTTAGAAATTAAATAGTGGTTTAGGTTGACCAGGTCAGACCCTGGACTCAGATCTAGGTCTCCCCCTAGTCAGGTTAGACTACTTTTAGTTTCTTTCATTTAAATAAGTTAGGTCTGTTAGATTGTATAGACTCAATCCATCAGATGATGTAATAAATTGATTAATTTCTTTCTTTATCAATAATATCATGCCTTCCTTTCATGAGATCCATCAGATGATGTAATAAATTGATTAATTTCTTTCTTTATCAATAATATCATGCTTTCCTTTCATGAGATAAATGGTATTTTACTACTTAATGCACGTGACCAATACATATGACATAAATGGTTCATGAGATGAACCGGGTCCCATTAGTATATTAGATGTGATATATGTGTATGGATGAGATCCACACAGGAGACATTTGTCACAAATCTTATCCTTAAACTTCTTCACAACCGGTGATGAGACTAGGCATCTCATCTGATAAGGTTGCAGCGCTTTGATCACTATAAGATAGTGTGATTTGTCTCGATCATCAGAATGTAAGATTTTGGATCACGGTGCTGGTACATTGGATGTATTGAATGACCATGAGATGAACCTTATGGAATACTGTCTCGAGTTTAAGGTTTGCTCTCATAATTCCCTAACAATAGGCTCTCAATCCTGAGACATTGATGAACTCAAATTTCTATCTATTCATTTGCTTTGAGTCACCAATGAGTGAGGCCAACTGTAGGTCAACACCTCGGTGTCTTGGGTACGTGGTAGTAGGACTGTGAGAACATCCAATGGTCAAGATGGAATCTATCTATATTATCCCCTTGTGCCAATTAATGGATTTATCATTAGTAAGTGCGCACCCATCTCGATTAAGAGTTAATTGGATGGTACTGATGATCACTGTGATTAATTGGGGCTCAAGGATAATAAGATGTGGATTTAAATTGGTGGGACGGTATTAGTCCAGTTAATCCATGGATATTGATAGAGGGGCTTAATTGTGGTAATCGGGAAGTTTAGGGTCTTCATTGTAATTTATTCCTAAGACTGGAGTGCAATTGCATTTATATAGTGGTGTTATTTGCAATTAACTGTGGGCCCGGATTGCACATGAGATGTGGGGTCGCGGTGTCCCAGTTGGAGCCAGCTTTCTATGGAATCCCTAATGGTCCCCACGCTAGCCCAAGTTATTAGAAAGATACTAATCCTACTAGAACTCTAAGATGAAGGAATTAGGAAGTTATTATTTCTATTTGAAGTGGGACTTCTAATAGTGGTAATAGTAAGGTTACTATTTTGTGTAGAAGTAAGACTTCTATTTCAATTAGTACAAGAGAAGGAGGTTGCTTAATGCTATAAAAGGAGTAACAAAGGGGCTGAGAAAAACACAATCTTGGAATTCACGTCCATCCCCCTTTGTGCAAGAGTTGCACATACTTCTCTTCTCCTTCTAGTTCTCTTCTAGTTTCGTTTAGAGCTTCTAGTTGTTTTCTCTAGGAGATCCCACCCATCTCCTATAGAGAAGAGATCTGGTACGGGTCATAGCGTGGAAGGCTAAGAGGTCTTGGAGATCTAAAGTTGTTTTCTTCTCCATTAAAGCACAACCGAACATCAAAGGTATAATCTGCTTCTCTATCTTTTGTAGATTATATTTGCTTCGTGTTGCTTGTATTATTGTTGTACATGGTATATGAGTATGAGGGATTGCATCCTGGATATGGTTAATGGCCTTATGGAGCGTTTGATCCCTGATTCAAGTGGGTCAAAAGTTTTGAAATCGCATCCACGAGGCCTACTTATTTCCAACAATTGGTACCAGTGCCTTACCTCATCTCTAATCATGTTAGATTAGCAACCTAGATCTAAATCTTTGCATGAGATGTGAAGAGGTTAGACCTAGGGCTTTGTAAGGATCAGATTTGATTTTTGTTTGCCTTCTGTATCTGATATGAATGCTATCAAAGGGGCTGGTTCGGACTAGAAAGGGAAATTTTTTGCAAATTTCCGAGCAGGCCGCTCGAGCGAATCTCCATCCGCTCGAGCGGACCAGGTTCTGGAACAGTCCGCTCGAGCGAACATTAGTCCGCTCGAGCGGACCAGGTTGCTGGATTTTTTTTTTTTTTTTTAGAAGTCCGGGATTTTCATCATGTGATGATGGATGGTATCCTTTCTACCAACAGTCCGCTCGACCACCGCCGGGGGACACCCCCGGACCCCCTCTGCGAAGCGCATATTATATCGAAGTGGCAGCATGATTTTGTGAGTTGTATGAGATACTAACTTGCAGGTGATAATGTCCTCTCCATATGGCCCACGACTTTTATTTTCTTTTATGTGGTTATTGGTTTATTTATGGCTAAGTGTAAAGGGCATCATGGTTTCCTTGGTTTCTCGTGAAAGGGCAAGGCATGGTGAATTACCCTATAGCCCTTTTATTTCCATGTTTAGATTACCATGTAAGTCTCATTCTTGAGGCATAGGAATTTATGTAATTTTTCAATAATTTGTAAATTCTGGTGATGTCCAAGACGAAGAAAGAAAGTGAAGTTGGACTCCTAATCAAAGAGCTTTGGAGATGCCCAAAGAGTTTGAGGAATCCCAAAGTTTTGGAAAGTCTAGAAGTCCAAGAAGTCTATTCCGCTTGGGCCATGTGGAGGAGATGACTAGTTTCTTTTATTAGCACTTCTATTTGTGGATGGTTGCTTATTTTTAGAATGTTTCCAAATCTGATCCAAACATAGCAGTTTCCAAAATTGGTCAAATCAAATTAATTTTTGGAAAGAGTTCTAATTAGAGTTGGTAGGCCCATGAGATGGACCCATTGGTAACACTAATTTAAGAAACTGGACTTTCCATAAAATAACTTGACTTGGAACCAATTATTGGTCATATCATGAGATGATTTGATGTCTATATATAAGGGCCCATATACCTATAAGGAAATCCTCAATCCTAAAATATTAAGTGGGAGCGGGGCATTTATATTTAAAAATCTCCATGGTTTTCCACCATAGGTCCATTGTAAGGAAAGTATTAGCATCGCGCCATCTTGAGAATGGTCGTTCCCCACGGAGGGCTAGTATTTGTCTGGTTACTAGATATAGATCTCCTATGGATAGTATTGGTGAGACGGGGCGGGAGTCCACTCCCCAAGGAGGAGCTGCCCGCAACGGTTGTCATACAATGCTAGTTGGTGGGTCACACTTAGCTAAAATAATGATGTAGTATCACCAAGGATTTGCCTCATGTATTTTAGAAACCAAATCCAATCGGGAGTCATACATTATTTGGTATGAGATATCTAGATAATAATGAATGATGGGGATCATGAATAGTTAGTCATAATAATAATTTTGACCAACTTTTGATCCGCACTAATCTAGGTGGTATTTGCACTCCCCAAGAAGGCATACCCCGGGGATTGGGATTCCGATGTATTCTGAATTTTGTGGTTATGAGGATTCCCACATAAATTTGGTAGAATACTAAAACCTAATGTCATTTAAATTCATTAATTGAATATATGGTTATGTGCTACAGTTTTTCAAGCATGAATTCAAATACTTTCAATCCACTTGCGACCATCCTCAACCAGAATAAGTTGGTGGGATCCAACTATGTAGACTGGAAACGGAACCTGGATATTGTCCTGACTGCTTCAGGATATAAATATGTCCTTACCAAACCCCACCTTGATGAGCCTGGCCCGGATGCATCACAAGAAGAAAAGGAACTTTACACCAAATGGGCCAAAGACGATGAGATGGCCCGATGTTACATTCAAGCATCCATGTCTAGTGTTTTGCAACACCAACATCAATCCTATAAGACTGCATACGATATTATATCGAACTTAAAGGAGATATTTGCGGAACAGGGCAGGCCTGCTAGGCAGGCAGCTATGAGGGTGCTCATAAGCACCAAGATGGCTGAAGGTACATCTGTTCAGGAGCACATGCTGAAAATGATGGACTCATTAAATGAGTTAGATGTACTGGGGGCTGCGATTGATGCAAAATCGCAGATCGACATAATCCTTGAGTCACTGCCAGAGTCATTCAACAATTTCAAAGTTAATTACAACATGAACAAAATGAATCTGACTCTGGCTGAGCTGTCAAGCCAACTGGTAGTGACTAAAGGGATTATGAATAAGAAGCCAACTGCCCTAATGACAGAAAAGTTAGCTATCAAGTCCAACCCGAAAAGGCAAAGGGCGGAAAAGCAAAAAGAAAACAATTCCGAAGGGTCCTAAGGTGGAGAATGGTCCTAATGGTGGCGTGGCCAAGGCTAAAGGTACAGGGACAAAAGGAAAGTGTTTTCATTGTGGTAAGACAGGACATTGGAAAAGGAATTGTCCAGAATATCTGTCTAAGAAGAAGGCCTCAGGTATGATTGAGTCACTTATTTCTGAAGTTAGTTTTGCAACTGGTACTTCAGAATCCTGGTGTGTGGACTCCGGGGCAACTAATCACATATGTAATACGTTGCAGGGGTTCAGGGAAACCAGGAGGCTCAGTGACGGAGAAATCATTGTCAACCATGGATCTGACGCTAAGGCGGATGCTGTGTCAGTGGGAGTTATTACTTTATGTTTTTCAAATAATAAGTTGGTTTTGTCAGACACATTATATGTACCGTCTTTACGACGGAATTTAATTTCAGTTTCTAGTTTGGTGAATAAAAGTTATTCTATTACTTTTGGTACTGAAGTTGTCATAAAGAGGAATGGTACTTTTGTATGTTCTGGCAAGGTAACCAATGGGCTTTATTTATTAACTCCCACAATGTATGAGATACATGATACTGAAACATTCAATAGACCATCATTAAAAAGGAAGTCACCTTCATCTAATCCAACAAAACTTTGGCACTTGAGGCTAGGTCATATAAACCTAAACAGGATTGACAGGCTGGTGACAGATGGTATCTTGCCTTCACTGGTGGTGGAACCAATGCCTGTCTGCGAATCCTGTCTGGATTCGCAAAATGACCAAGAGACCCTTTTTATCTAAGGGCAATAGGGCCAAAGATTTATTGGAATTAGTGCATACTGATGTGTGTGGACCCATTAATGTCAGGGCCAGAGGAGGATATGAGTACTTCATCACTTTCACAGATGATTACTCAAGATATGGATACATATACCTTATGCACCGCAAGTCCGAGGCTTTTGAAAAGTTCAAAGAGTTTCGAGCGGAAGCGGAAAAGCAATTAGGTAAAAGTATCAAGACTCTTCGATCAGATCGAGGAGGGGAATATCTCTCTGCTGATTTTATGGGATACTTATCAGAGAATGGGATTTTATCCCAGTTGTTTGCTCCTGGTATGCCTCAACAGAATGGAGTAGCAGAAAGAAGGAACCGGACTCTTTTAGATATGATCAGGTCTATGCTGAGTTTCTCAGGATTGCCTATATCCTTCTGGGGATACGCCTTGGATACTGCAATGTACATACTAAACCTCGTACCATCTAAGTCTGTACCTAAGACTCACCGGGAGTTGTGGTCCGGGCGAAAGCCTAGTCTACAACATTTACACATTTGGGGTTGTCCGGCACACGTGCTGAAGGTTAAGACGGATAAGTTGGAAACGAAGTCGGAAGTATGTACGTTTGTTGGATATCCTAAGGAAACTAAAGGTTGGTTATTCTATAATCCCAGAGAGCAAAAGGTGCTGGTAAGCTCCAATGCGATTTTTCTGGAGGAAGATTATATGATAAACCGAAAATCTTTAGAAAAGATGATCTTGGAAGAAATTCAAGAGCAATCAATTCCAAATCCAAGAGAGACCGAACTTGAGGAAGAACTGCCCTTACCAGACCCAGTAGTTACAGCGGTGCCTCGTCGTAGTGGGAGAATTGTCAGACCTCCTGACAGGTTCTCGTTCTTGGGAGAGTCTTACGAGGCAGTCCTGGAAGAACCGGAACAAGATCCCTGTAACTATGATGAAGCAATTAATGACATAGATTCGGGACGTTGGCAAGATGCTATGAAAGTTGAGATAGAGTCTATGTACTCCAATCAGGTCTGGAGACTTGTGGACTTGCCTGCCAATATTAAACCTATTGGGTGCAAGTGGGTCTACAAGAGAAAAAGAGGACCAGATGGCAGAGTGGAGACCTTTAAGGCCAGGCTTGTTGCGAAAGGGTATACTCAGAAAGAGGGTATCGATTATGAGGAAACTTTTTCGCCGGTAGCCATGCTCAAGTCCATCCGGATACTCTTATCCATTGCGGCTCATCTCGATTATGAGATTTGGCAAATGGATGTCAAGACCGCGTTTCTTAACGGCTATCTTGAGGAAGACATCTATATGGTTCAACCAGACGGTTTTGTAGCTAAAAACCAAGAGCAAAAAGTTTGCAAACTGCAGAAGTTCATCTATGGATTAAAGCAGGCATCCCGAAGCTGGAACATCCGTTTTGACCTGGCAATCAAGTCATTTGGTTTTTGTCAAAATCCGGATGAGTCATGTGTGTACATGAAAAGTGAAGGTGAAAGGGTAGTTTTTTTAGTTTTATATGTCGACGATATCCTTCTCCTCGGGAAAGACATAGGAATGTTGTCAACTGTGAAAGTTTGGTTGGCCAAGACTTTTGATATGAAGGACTTGGGAGAAGCTAGCTACATTTTAGGGATCAAACTTCATCGAGACCGGCAAAATAGGATGATTGGCTTATCTCAAGCTGTATATATAGATAAGGTGTTGGTACGGTTTGCTATGCAAGACTCCAAGAAGGGCATTATACCTTTCAGGCATGGAGTGCACCTTTCCAAAGACCAGTGTCCTAAGACACCTGAGGAAAAGGAGCAGATGAGGTCGATACCATATGCTTCAACTGTTGGTAGCCTCATGTATGCTATGCTATGTACTAGACCGGATATCTGTCATGCAGTGGGCCTAGTCAGCAGATATCAGTCCAATCCAGGACCTGAACATTGGACTGCTGTAAAATGTATTCTCAAATACTTGAGAAGGACCAGAGATTACAAGTTGATTTATAGCAGTGATGAGCTCATTCCAGTCGGATACACAGATTCTGACTTTATGTCAGATAAGGATTCCAGGAAATGCACTTCTGGTTATGTATTTATGCTTGGTGGCGGAGCAATCAGCTGGAGGAGTATAAAACAGGAATGTACCGCTGATTCCACCTCGGAGGCTGAATATGTAGCGGCTTGTGAAGCAGCTAAGGAAGCAATATGGCTCAAAAGATTCCTTATGGAACTTGGGGTGGTACATTTGGCCCGATAGCCGCTCACAGTTTACTGTGACAGCAGCGGGGCAGTCGCTCAGTCCAAAGAACCCAGAAGCCATAAAAGCCAAAAGCATGTACAAAGGAAGTATCATTTAGTCAGAGAGATTGTGCAGAGAGGAGATATAGCTATTACCAAGATAGGCTCTGCAGACAATCTGGCAGATCCCTTTACTAAGCCTTTGACTACTAAAGTCTTTGAGCAACATGTAGATGGGATGGGCATGAGATGCAACCCTGACAGGCATTGAGCCCAAATGGGAGATTGTTAGATTGTATGGACTCAATCCATCAGATGATGTAATAAATTGATTAATTTCTTTCTTTATCAATAATATCATACTTTCCTTTCATGAGATGAATGGTGTTTTACTACTTAATGCACGTGACCAATACATATGACATAAATGGTTCATGAGATGAACCGGGTCCCATTAGTATATTAGATGTGATATATGTGTATGGATGAGATCCACACACAGGAGACATTTGTCACAAATCTTATACTTAAACTTCTTCACAACCGGTGATGAGACTGGGCATCTCATCTGATAAGGTTGCAGCGCTTTGATCACTATAAGATAGTGTGATTTGTCTCGATCATCAGAATGTAAGATTCTAGATCACGATGCTGGTACATTGGATGTATTGAATGACCATGAGATGCACCTTATGGAATACTGTCTCGAGTTTAAAGTTTGCTCTCATAATTCCCTAACAATAGGCTCTCAATCCTGAGACATTGATGAACTCAAGTTTCTATCTATTCATTTGCTTTGAGTCACCAATGAGTGAGGCCAACTGTAGGTCAACACCTCAGTGTCTTGGGTACGTGGTAGTAGGACTGTGGGAACATCCAATGGTCAAGATGGAATCTATCTATATTATCCCCTTGTGCCAATTAATGGATTTATCATTAGTAAGTGCGCACCCATCTCGATTAAGAGTTAATTGGATGGTACTGATGATCACTGTGATTAATTGGGGCTCAAGGATAATAAGATGTGGATTTAAATTGGTGGGACGGTATTAGTCCAGTTAATCCATGGATATTGATAGAGGGCTTAATTGTGGTAATCGAGAAGTTTAGGGTCTTCATTGTAATTTGTTCCTAAGACTGGAGTGCAATTGCATTTATATAGTGGTGTTATTTGCAATTAACTGTGGGCCCAGATTGCACATGAGATGTGGGGTCGCGGTGTCCTAGTTGGAGCCAGCTTTCTATGGAATCCCTAGTGGTCCCCACGCTACCCCAAGTTATTAGAAAGATACTAATCCTACTAGAACTCTAAGATGAAGGAATTAGGAAGTTACTATTTCTATTTGAAGTGGGACTTCTAATAGTGGTAATAGTAAGGTTACTATTTTGTGTAGAAGTAAAACTTCTATTTCAATTAGTACAAGAGAAGGAGGTTGCTTAATGCTATAAAAGGAGTAACAAAGGGGCTGAGAAAAACACAATCTTGGAATTCACGCCAAGCCCCCTTTGTGCAAGAGTTGCACATACTTCTCTTCTCCTTCTAGTTCTCTTCTAGTTTCATTTAGAACTTCTAGTTGTTTTCTCTAGGAGATCCCACCCATCTCCTATAGAGAAGAGATCTGGTACGGGTCATAGCGTGGAAGGCTAAGAGGTCTTGGAGATCTAAAGTTGTTTTCTTCTCCATTAAAGCACAACCGGGCAGCAAAGGTATAATCTGCTTCTCTAACTTTTGTAGATTATATTTGCATCGTGTTGCTTGTATTATTGCTGTACATGGTATATGAGTATGAGGGATTGCATCCTGGATATGGTTAATGGCCTTATGGGCGTTTGATCCCTGATTCAAGTGGGTCAAAAGTTTTGAAATCGCATCCACGAGGCCCACCTATTTCCAACAAGGTCTCACTCTCTCTCCGGGCCCCGTTAAGGGACCGGAGGAGCTGATGTTGGCGGTCTAGGACCTTAGGTTATGGTTAATCCGATGATCAGTAATAAAGCACTAATCACGTAAATCCAAGTAAAATTCCTTAGGTAGTCCCTTCTAGCCCCAATATCAAAAATCCATCAAAACTATAAAACTAACTAAATCAACCCAAAAAGATTTTTCTTTTATTTCTTCCTCCACCTCAGGTGCCAGATATGTTGTTGAACGTAATGATAAAAGGGAATAAAGAACTTATTTCTAAAATCGGATAAATGAGAATGACGAGACTAGATGAGTGATTTCACACATAATTTTAAACAATCACGGCCCATCGGCCACCCCAAACAATCACAGCCCATCGGCCACCTTCAATCAATTACGGCCCATTGGCCACCTCTAATCAATTACGGCCCATCAGCCTCTCACTTTTATCACTCGTGTATCGCACACGAAAAACACAGAAATCACAAGTCAAAGTCTCGTTTGCATCATTATTTTGGTTTGAAAAGTCAGCCTTTAAACCATATTTTGCCAAGGGATTAGAAGGGGGATACCCGGGAACGGGGCTGATCCTCTTCTTAAATATTTGGCACCTCCCCCTTTTATTTTCTTTGTTTTAATTATTATATTTTACTTGGATCAACCATGATTTTGCTGTGTGGGGATTAACCTTTATTTGGACTTAAACTCACAGCCCTGAATTGACCTTATATTAAAGAGACCCAAATTAATGTGACAGGACAATTGTCATGTGTTGCCGGCAGCACATTAGACATTAGACGAGAGGAAAAACTCACCCATTTATTTTCTCCCATTTTTCTTTGGCCTTCATCGAAGAACGGTATTACGGCCGTTACCATAGCTGGCGATCGTGATCCGTCGATTTTGAGGGTAATCGGAATCCTCATTTTCGATGTAAAATTTAAATAGCATATATAGTTGAATGGCGATTTCCCTCTTCGGGGGGATCCAAATTCACATCCGACAGCCTCTAGAGGCAATTTATAGATTTTAGGAGGGTTAATCATGGAGAGTTTGCATTTAAAACCTAAAATACCCTAAATGCCCATGTACTTATCCTAAACTACAACTAACAAAGAAGGGCCCTTTGGTCATTACTCTTTCAACCAAAGCCTATATATACAACCCAAGCCCCATCCCACGCCATTCATCTCTCTCTCTCTCTCTCATTTTCCCTCCCTTTTCTCGCTTCTTATTTCTTTTCTCTTCCATTTCCCTCCATCAAAGAATTTCTAGATCTAGGGTTTCCTACATCAAGAGAGCAAGAATCTCTCCAAGCTACTGCCCTTTCCACTCTAAAAGAACCAACTCTTCTCCTAGATCTCCTTCTGCCAGCTACTGCCCTATTAAAGTCATTTTGAGACGATCCATTAGCTCTGATTTGGATGTCATGGTCCCGAAAAACTCCGTCGCTGGGGGGCTTGATTTTGTTTCCGAGTGTCAAAGTCGGGTCAAACATCGTCAGAATAACATGAAATTTGACGTGCAACCCTTTGGAAGCATGTCGAAGCCACCCATGTGCTTTGTTTGATGAGTGATGGCCTCGGTGGTTTTCACCGCTGAGAGGCTTAATTTTGTTTCCGAGTGTCAAAGTTGGGTCAAGCGTCGTTGGAATGACCTGAAATTTGACACGGAGCCTTCTAGTGGCATTTTGAGGCCAGCTGTGTGCTCTGTTTTGTGTGTCAGGGTCTCTGGCTTCACCGCCACTGCCGGGAGCTCCTGCTCAGCTGCTGGAGTAGTGAAGTTAGGCCAAATGATGTTGAAATAGCCCGAAACTTCAGGTGTACCCCTCTTTTGGCTGTTTTGAAGAATCTTGTAGTTTTTATTTGGTTTTGACAAGATTTAATGCTTGAAGCGGCATTGCCTGTTTGTAGTTGGATGCGGCTACATGTGGCTTTTTGATGTTGTAAATGTGTGAAGAGGTAAAGTGACATTTTTGGTGTCAACAAATGCCCCCTCGAGGTACAGCGACGAGATGCATAATTTTTGGAGTTGATATGCATCGAAGAGAAATTTGAAGGGGAGCTTCTATTTTGACCAAGAGTCTAAAGCAATTTTTTTTAAGTAGCCTTTTGAGTTTCCAAGGGGATTTTATGGTAGTGAGAAGGATTACGTACCATCTCAAGGCAAAGTTTTGAAAATGACATTTGGATTTGGGTTTTTGGATTTTGGATTTTCCTTTTTGACCTTATGAACCTAAAGGCTTTATGTAGCACGTTAGGAGGTCAGGAAAGGTTTTTTGGTTTTTTGGTTTCGACCTTGTGACCTAACAAGCTGTATGTGGCAGGTTAGGGGGTCAAGTTTTGGTTTTGGTTTTGACCTTGTGACCTAACAAGCTGTATGTGGCGAGTTAGGAGTAGGATTTGATTTTTAATTTTGGCCTTGTGACCTAACAAGCTGTATGTGGCGAGCTAGGGGATCAGGGTTTGGTTTTTTGTGGAATATCAATTTCAAGGTTTTGGCTTAATTTGGTTCATGAGGTTGGATGGTTTGGATTTTTGGAAACTCATGGGCATGGAACCATTTTTGTATGCTCTTGGTAAGAGGGGTTTTTCTTTGACTAAAAGCCTCTTTAGTGCCTGGGTGGTCAAACCTGGCTCATGTGGACTAACCCATGGGATCTTAAGCTTTAGAGATGGCTTAGATCTCACGTGGTGTCATTTTGTAGAGAATATCTAAAGATATCTCCTTTAGGTAGAGAATATCTAAAGATATCCTTACTTGGAGAAATTTTCTCAAAGTATCTTTCTTTGGGAGAGAATATCTCACATTCCATTTCTTTTTGGAGAGAATTTCTCAAAAAATCTTCTCTTTAGGAGAGAATATCTCAAATCTTCTTTCTTTTGGGAAAGTTGCTAATTTTTAGCACTTACCTCCTAGCTTTTCTCCTTGTTTCCTCTTTTGATTTGCTCTCTTTTATAAAAGTAAGGCGAGGTTGGATCTCTTCTTCTTATTGCTTTCTTTTTGCAAAAATATTCAAGAGTGCTCCATGATCAAGAACTACTCTTCTTCTTCAAAGATCGTCATGTTCTCTTTCTTCTCCATCCATGGCTTCAAGTAAGTTTCCTTTTCCATCAAG
This sequence comes from Camphora micrantha, assembly GCA_003546025.1. Classification (NCBI taxonomy): domain Eukaryota; kingdom Viridiplantae; phylum Streptophyta; class Magnoliopsida; order Laurales; family Lauraceae; genus Camphora; species Camphora micrantha. Next base: position 28,069,646 of record QPKB01000008.1, on the reverse strand, counting down.
AAAACTCTATGTAGAAGTAAGATAATGAGAAATTCTTCTTTTCATTTTCTCTTTTTTTTTCTCTCTTTTTTTTCTTTCTTTTTTTTTTCCCCACTTTTTTTTTCTTTTTTTTTCATTTTTTTTTCACGTGTTTCTTCTCTATTTTTTTTTCATACGTTTTTTTTTCTTTTTTTTTTGGGCCATACAGATAGATCCGTACGAACCTGGCCGTACGACCATGTGGCAATGGGCCACGGCCTGTGGGCCAGCCTCCTCTTTTTTTTTTCTCTTTCTGTTTTTTTTTTTTTTTTTTTTTTTTTGCTTCCCTCTCTTCTTTCTTTTTTTTTTTCTTTTTTTTTAGGGTTCCTTTATTCCTTTTTTTTTTTGCTCGCCATGATAATGCGGTTTATGCAAATCAATATGTTCATGCTTTTTTTATATGCATCAAACAAAAGGCTAGGATTTCTAGGTCAAGTCAACATGAATTTTGACTTGGACAAGGTTTGATTGGTTTTGAGCAAGTTGGGTTGGAATTGGTCAAATTTCGGCGAAGGGCTTCCAAGCATCTAATGCATGACAACTTTCCTTCTATGCATGATTTTCGTAAGTTGGATTGGAAACATGATAGTGCATGCCTGAAAGTCTTTTGCAAGTTTTGGGATTTGGAGCTCCCATTTATATTGAGCCCTTTTCCATTCTTGCGGAGATTTGAGAAGACTAGCTTGATCTCGCAGCAATGTTTGAGTTCGAGTCTTCTTTGAGTATCCTCCATTGACTATGAGCTCGTAGTGATGTTGAGCTCATCTTCAAGCTTTCTATCTTTTTTGGGGTGTTTCCTTTTTCTTCGGAATTGCCCCGGAACCATGTCAAAATCTCGCTAGAATTTTTGTTTTAGCAAAATTCTGTCATTTTGATGATTGATTTTTTCTTTTCCATCCTTTGCAGGTAGTCCCTCTGGTCAGGGGCCTGTTACTGGCGCACCTCGCCGGTTTGCCAGATCTCCTAATTAATGCGGCCGTACAGCAGCCCTACGAGAGGTTCCAGTATGTTGAGAGGAACTTGGAGAGTGTGACTCTCTCAACCGTGATGACATGAGACAGCGAGTGAAGCTCTCAAGGATGAGGAATTTTACAAGATTATGGTAAGCAATCGTCCTTGGGTCACGGACGATCAGAGCATTGTGCCGAAGCCCACCTTCTTCTTTGGTGATGCAGTCCCTGACGACTTGACATACCAAAGAAGATGGTTTCAGTTCTCTTTCACGGCAGATGGTGAGGAGAGAACTATTTCAACCCGGTCGACCTTCGATCGCACCATCTCGATTATGAGCCTTTCCCCCACATGTCCTAAAAGGGAAGATCCTCCAAGCTGGGTGAAGATGACTAATGTGATCAAGACTGGAGTTTTTGTTGGTGGCCCTTCTGGTTATGTAGAGAAGTCGCCTGTCCGTATGGACATATTGATGTCGTCTAGCGGCTTCCAAGGTTTTGATCATCCGTCGATTGATTTGAGACCGGTGGGCCTTGGCACTTTTCGGGGTGATCAGAGCAATTAGGTGAAGCATTTTTGACTTCGTGGCCGTTTCAGTGCCGACTCAAGCTGGGAATCATGGACTGATTACACCCTGCAGGTTGGTGGGACCATTCTGAAGGAGGTCGAGATTTTTGATGCGGTTCGCGCTTTTCGGCAATTCGTGGTTTTCTCCGATGAAGCCTTCATGGCCATATTGGAGTCATTCCTTCCACAAACCAACACCTTCATTGTTATGAATGGTGAGATTGGTTTTTCTTTGAAGGAATTGAGTGCCATCACCGGGCTGCCTATCCTCGGCAAAGTCTATGAGGAGTTCATGCCTATTGACAGCGTCCTTGAAGAGCAGTCTAAGGAGTTCAGGCTTTTGTACTTTTAGCTTGTTGCCTTCAACGATTTTTTTGAAGGAGAAGGAGGCCTCGAAAGTTAGGTGCAGCAGTTGGAAGAGTTGTAGTTCTTTGTCTCCTAACTACTTTGACAGTGGGGAGTCTTATGATAGTATGGCCCAGGATGCTAGGGCTAAAAACCCAGGTTTGAAGAAGATCTCCATCATGCGAGAAAATTTGAAGAAATTGCTCGCAAGCACAGACGCCATTTATCTTGACATTGTACTATAGAGAAATCTCGTTGTTTACCTCACTTATTGGCAGGGTGAGGCTGTTTTTGCTAGAGGAGATGGAACGCATATCAGGCCTCATTGTATTTTTTTGGCTTGTCAAATGGCATTCGGAGAGCAGCTGGCTTTGGTGTCTGCTCTTTACTCCTATTTGTGTACCGAACTGTAGGCTGCTGTTTTCCTGGTTCAGCTTGTGCTCCCTATGAACAAAGTATTTTCAGCCCATATTTTTTATTCGTGGTATGTGTACCACTGTCCTGGCTTCCATTGATTAGGAGTTGCACAGGATGATGACCATATTATGATTCGATTGGCTAAAGGAAAAGCCGTTTCTGAATCTCTTTTGTCTACCCATTTGAGGATCCGATGGTTCAGGGACGTTGAGATTGGGCAGTCTTCAGTGAAGCTTTCTCCGGATTTGCGGAAGAAGGTTTTTGATTTTGGTGTCTCTCGTGATTCCACTAGGGCAGGGTCAGGGAGACACTATTCTCTGATAAACGCAGAAAAGAGGTAGCTTTTCAACATACGTGTTGGTACGACGGTGTATCGCAAACATCTTTTCGTCGACATCCAACCGTATGTGTTGGAAATAGGTGGGCCTCGGGGATAGGATTTCAAAACTTTTGACCCACTTAACTCAGGGATCAAACTCCCATAAGGCCATTAACCATATCGAGGATGCAATCCCTCATACTCATATACCATGTACAGCAATAATACAAGCAACACCATGCAAAATAATCTACAATAGATAAAGAAGCAGATTATACTTTTGCAGCCCGGTTGTGCTCTAATGGAGAAGAAAACTTTAGATCTCTAAGACCCCTTAGTCTTCCACGCTATGACCCGTACCAGATCTCTTCTCTAAAGGAGACGGGTGGAATCTCCTAAAGAAAACGACTAGAAGCTCTAAAGGAAACTAGAAGAGAACTAGAAGAGGAAGAGAGATATGTGCAACTCTTACATAAAAGGGGCTGGGTGTGAATTCCAAGGTTGTATTTGTCCCAGCCCCTTTGTTACTCCTCTTATAGCATTAAGCAACCTCCTTCTCTTATACTAATTGAAATAGAAGTCTTACTTCCACACAAAATAGTAATCTTACTATTACCACTATTAGAAGTCTCACTTCAAATAGAAATAGTAACTTCCTAATTCCTTCATCTTAGAGTTCTAGTAGGATTAGTATCTTTCCAATAACTTGGGCTAGTGTGGGGACCACTAGGGATTCCATAGAAAGCTGGCTCCAACTGGGACACCGCGACCCCACATTTTATGTGCAATCCGGGCCCACAGTTAATTGCAAATAACACAACTATATAAATGCAATTGCACTTCAGTCTTATGAATAAATTACAATGAAGACCCTAAACTTCCCGATTACCACAATTAAGCCCCTCTATCAATATCCATGGATTAATTGGACTAAAACTGTCCCACCAATTTAAATCCACATCTTATTATCCTTGAGCCCCAATTAATCACAGTGATCATCAGTACCATCCAATTAACTTTTAATCGAGATGGGTGCGCACTTACTAATGACAAATCCATTAATTGGCACAAGGGGATAATATAGATAGATTCTATCTTGACCATTGGATGTTCTCACAATCCTACTACCACGTACCCAAGACACCGAGGTGTTGACCTACAGATGGCCCCACTCATTGGTGACTCAAAGCAAATGAATAGATAGAAACTTGAGTTCATCAATGTCTCAGGATTGAGAGCCTATTGATGGGGAATTATGAGAGCAAACCTTAAACTCGAGACAGTATTCCATAAGGTGCTTCTCATGGTCCTTCAATACATCCAATGTACCAGCACCATGATCTAGAATCTTACATTCTGATGATTGAGACAAATCACACTATCTTATAGTGATCAAAGCGCTGCAACCTTATCAGATGAGATGCCTAGTCTCATCACCGGTTGTGAAGATATTTAAGTATAAGATTTGTGACACATGTCTCCCATGTGTGGATCTCATCCATACACATATATCACATCCAATATACTGATGGGACCCAGTTCATCTCATGAACCATTTATGTCATATGTATTGGTCATGTATATTAAGTAGTAAAACACCATTCATCTCATGAAAGAAAAGCATGATATTAGTGATAAGTAAAGAAATTAATCAATTTATTACATCATCTGATGGATTGAGTCCATACAATCTAAAAGTATGTCCCATCGCATTTTGCGCTGCAGTTGGGCTTCTCTCAAGGTGTTGTTGGCGCGCTCTCTAGCATGGTGAAGCGTTTTGGAGGTTTGCAGGACGGGAGGAATGCATGAGCCTTTTATAGTGCGGAGGACACTACAACTATGATTTCCTATCCTGAGTTGCCAACTTTCTGGACTACTAGCTTCACGAAATGGTTCGTTGAGAGCTTTTCGGTATACCGGGGGCTTTCCAAGAAGGAGCTCGATGTCAAGCAATCTCCTGGGAAGGGTCTTGGCAGATCGTATGGCGTCCGACGAGAGGAAGTTCTGGCTTTCATTTCTGGAGAGAAACATAAGATAGGCTTCCTCGGTGAGCAGGATGTCATCAGATCAAGAGCTACACAAGAGATACCTGGTGAGGTCTTAATACAGCTAGAGGAGGAGGAGGTCGAGATTGACGCTTGGATGCAAACGGAATGAACGAAGGCTTCCATGGGGACCACTGGGAAAAGCAGACTATCCAATGGGGAGTCAAGTGAAAGTCCTGACTTTGACGATTGGGTGGGTACTTCAAGTAAACTGACCCATAGAAGCAAGAGGAAGAGAGGGCAGCGCCGTAATAAGAGTGGCATAAAGACTCTCCTGATCTGGAAATCCCTCTCACCATTGCTGAAGAGGTGTTAGGGGACGCTGATGAGCCTTTGGAAAAGAGAAGTCGAGAAGAAGAGACTGCTAATGATGGTATGTTTTTCCCTTTTTCCTTGCCGTTTCTTTCATTGAGATTGTTTTATTTTGATTTGCCTTCTCTCTCTTTTTCAGTGGAATATCAGAATTTGGTGATGCCTGAGGTTCCAGCCGATGAGGCTGTGACGGATCCAATTGTGGCATCTGAGGAAGAGCCAAGGGACTTTAGAGTGGTTCCAAAACTTTCATCTGGTATGATTTTCTTTTGCTTTTACCTCTTTTTGTTCTTCTTTGCCTCCATCTGCTGATATATATATTTTTGTTTTCTTGCCAGAGGATTCTGACGACTTTGAGCTATCCATGGATGCGACTTTTGACAATGCTTCAGATGAACTCATGGAGGCAGAAAGTATTCCGCTGGTCGTCAAAGAAGGTATTTGTAGTAATAACCCTGATGATAATGATTTTTAACAGGATCATATTCATACTTTTTTTTGTGTTTTTCTGGCAGGTTGTGAGGTAACAAGAGAAGTTCCTCCATCTTTCTCAGGGCCGGAGGAGGGGATGCCTGCAACTGATCTAGAAGTAGGGACTTCGTCTACCAGTTTTGGTGCGGCAGGGGTGAAATCTTCTGAGGAGATTCCTTCGCCAGTGTCTTCAATTGGAAAGAGTTTGATGATTACTCCTCCAATAGGGCATGACACGGATAGTTGACCAATGGAGAGGGGCGAGCCTTCATCCGGGCCGTCTCTTTAGTATGCGAAGAAACTGTTGAAGAGCATCTTGAGCTCATGGGTCGAAATTCTCTCTTCTAGCCACTTGGAAGCTGGCTTCGGCATGATCAAACATGTGCAGGACATTCTACCAAAGAGGTCGGTCTGGACATTGCAAGTGCGAAGGCCTTTGTTGATGAAGTCATCGCTCTGGGCAACAAGCGGACTGAGACCAAGAGCTTCCTAAATGGTGTCTTTTTCAATGAGATGTTTTTGAAGCCTTTTGGCGAGGTCAAATCTGAACTAGATGAGATCTCACGGACTCAGAAGCAATTCGTTCGGGAGAGGAATGTCACCGAGTTGGCTATCATTGAGCTAACACAAGACCCGCGCTGTCTTGATGGGGAGGTCGTCAAAGCCAGGCAACATCTCGAGCTATTGGAGGAACAAGCTATTGCCAAATGGACCGCTATTGTGGAAGCTTGTGCTAGAGAGGGGACTCTGATTCGCCAAGTTAAGGAGGCTGACAGCAATCTCCAGAGGAGGACTCAGGAATATGAGCAATGGCAAATACTCTAGGAAAAACTTCCCCGTGCTGAAGATGGGTCGCGGCGTTTTGCCGCATTTTATGGAAGAATTTTGAAGAAGCGTGGCCTGGAAGCTTTGGAGGCTAAGGCCAAGAGTCTGCTTGAGGAGTTGAATCTTTGGTTGAAGACCATGCTAGACTAAGCTCCTGATTTTTGTAACAAACTTGTTTCTTCTTTTCTTTAGTACCTCCATGTAAAAACATTTTTGGTACTCTATATACCTTTTACTTAAAATCATTTTGATGAAGATAAGCAAAAGTTGGATGAGAATGTTTATTTGAACTTGATCAAAAGGTTGTCATTTTGTGAAAATCTTTTGTCAAAGGATTGTTTTGACTTGAAAGCCACATTTTGTGGCAAAAAGCCTGGTCTTTTGATGGCTTGAAAGCCGAATTTTGAGATGGCATGAAAGCCAAATTTTGTGGCATAAAAAGCCAAAATTTGGGTTTATGGCATAAGAACCAAAATTTGGGATGGCGTAAAAGCCAAATTTTGTGATGGCATGAAAGCCAAATTTTGAGTTTATGGCATGAGAGCCAAAATTTTGTAGCATGGAAGCCGGTTTTGTTTGTGGCATGGAAGCCGAAATTTGTTTGTGGCATGGGAGTCGAAACTTGTTTGTCGCATGGGAGCCGAAATTTGTTTTTGGCATAGAAGCCAAAATTTGTTTGTGGCATAGGAACCGAAATTTGTTTTTGGCATGGAAATCGAAATTTCTTTTTGGCATGAATGCCAGAATTTATTTATTTTTTTATGAAAACTAAGTTTTGTTTTGTTGGCGTAAAAGCCAAGTTTTTAGATTTTTGGCGTAAAAGCCGGTTTTTTTTTATTTTTTTGGCGTGAAAGACGGGTTTTTTATTTTTTGGCATGAAAGCCAGGTTTTTGGCATGAAAGCCGGGTTTTTGGCATAAAAGACGGGTTTTTTTTTTTTTGTTGGTTTTCAAAAATGCAAGTATCAACTAAGAGTCGCCTCCCTGCTGGATGGTATTGCAAGTATCGATGGAATGTCGCCTCCTTGCTCATTCGGTTGCGAGTATTGATGGAATATCGCCTCCTCGTGGATTCGGGTGCAAGTATCGACTAAACGTCGCTTCCCTACCCTTTCAAAAATTTGGTGCGGGTATCGACTAAATGTCGCTTCCCAACGATTTTTGAAATTCGAGATTTCTTGAAATTTGGGTTGTGGATATCAACTGGGATGTTGTGTCTCCACGATTTTTTTGAAAATTTGCAAGTATCAACTAGGTGTCCCTTCCTCGAGATTTTGAGGTTTTAGAAGTATCGAATGGGGGTTCACATCCTTCTGATTTTTGGGTTTTGCGAGCACCAATTGCACGTCGCTTCCCCGTGGTTTTTTGAAAAACCATTTTTGTTTAAAGACACGAGGGTCGTAAATTTTGACCTAAAACCATTTTTTTGTGGTAAAAGTCAGGGCAGACTAGGGTGGAAATCCCTAAATCCTGATTTTTGTTTCAAACAATGAATTTTAGATTCAAGGATCGAAAATTTTTGTCAAGTTCGGAAGAAGCTCCTAAACTTGGATTTTTGGAATTTCTTTTTTGTACAATGAAATTATGAAAGTGAACATTGTTTTGGGAATTTTTAGAAATTTCAACGTAAAAATGAAAATTCCAAACCTGTGAATAGGTGTTTGTCGTGTAGGTGTTGCTCTGACCCGTTGTAAGAAGTCTTAAAGGGTAGTACCGCTTCAAGAACTTATCGTTAATGTGTAGCATACATCTGTCGCCCTCCATGTTTCGAAGAGCGTATGGACCATTGGAGAAGACTTTGTGGATGACGAAGGGTCCCTCCCATTTTGGATTTGTGGGCGAAAATCATTGGCCTTTTTACCGCAATAACCAAGTCTCCCTTTTTGTAGGCGCGTTGCCTAACTTTCTTGTCGAAAGATCCTGCCATGTGTGCCTGGTAAAGTTTAATGCTTTGTAGAGCTTCGAGCCGTCTCTCAACAAGATTATCCAGCTCTTTGAGTCTCAATTTGACATTGTTTTCTTGCGTCATGTCATTTTGCAAAGATATCCTTAAGGAAGGAAATTGTACTTCCAAAGGGACAACAGCTTTGCATCCATAGACCAATGAGAATGGTGTGCTATGGGTTGGTCCTCGAACGGTGGTTCGATAGGCCCTTAAAGTTTCTGGTAGTTTGTCGCCCCAATCTCTTTTCTGACTAGAGACCATTTTTTTAAGAATTTTGCAGAGTGTCTTGTTAAAGGATTCTGCTAGTCCATTCCCTGCCGGATTATATGGAGTTGAAGGACAACTTTGGATTTTATATTTGTCGCAGAACCTGTAAAATCTGTGATCCCGAAATTGTTGTCCGTTATCATGGACGGATCTTTTAGGTATGCCGAAGCGACAAATAATGTTGGTGCGCAAAACTGAAGGACTGATGAGGTCTTCATTTCACTGAGCGCAAATGCTTCTGACCACTTGGAGAAATAATCCGTAGTAGCGAAGATGAAGCGATGACCTTTGCTTGATGGGGGAGAGATAGGACCTATGATGTCCAAACCACAGGCATCAAAAGGCCATGAGATCGCTATAAGATGTAGCCATTTTGGAGGCATATGGACATAATCTCTATGAACTTGGCACTGTCGACGGCGCTTAGCAAATTGCATAGCGTCAACTACCATGGTGGGCCAATAATAACCTAACCTTTTTATCTGATCGTAGAGCTTAGGACCAGCCCGATAGGCTCCACAAAGACCGGCATGAACTTCTTTGAGTGTTTCCTTAGCCTCTTGTTGCAATAAGCAGCATAGAAGTACTCCATTGAAGGATTTTCTATAAAGTGTTTTTGAAGGAATATCCAAATGAAAGTTTGGGGCTCGTCTTTGAATGCTTACCCACTCTTTTAGATCTTTAGGTAGGATTCCGAACATAATGTAATCAATGAACGGATCCCTCCAGTCACCGATCAGAGGTTTGAGGATAGATGTCCAACTTCCAACCACTTTGTGGCATTCAGCAACTGCTTGGTATGTGTTAAGAGGAGCGAGAATCTTTCTTTGACACACCGTAATTTGCATGTTTTCCCCTTCTTAGATTGCCATAGACGCTGCAAGTCCAGCCAGGGCATCTACACGAATGTTTTCACCTCTGAGGAAGTGGCTGATGTGACATATGTCAAACTTTTGTCGAAGTGATTGCGCTTTGTTGTAGTAAGGCAACAAATCGGGCTTCCTGACTTCAAATTTCTGATTCATCTGGTTGACGATTAGTTGAGAATCTCCAAAAGCTTCTAGCACAGTGATGCCGAATTCGAGGGCGAGTTCTAATCCTACAATCAGTGCTTAGTACTCAGCTGCATTGTTTAAACATGGCTTCAGTAGCGAGAAAACGTGTGGAATCATATATTTTTCGGGACTAACAAAGAGAATTTCGTGACCCCGGACTGGGTCCACGGGCCTAATCCACGGGACTAACAAAGGATAAGATATTTCCCGTGCACGTGATTTCCCGCAGGTGTCCGCGATGAGGATATCACAACAACATAAATATTTGTCTTAAATGCGGAAGCATGTAGTAAATCCAACGTTCATATCCATAATAGCATGACTGATAACATATTTATAACAAGTATCAGAATGAGTTCATTAGTGTTTTTCCCAAAAGTGATGTTAAAGTTTATACGAAAGATCAGTTAATTACATTTCCCAAAAATAGAAGCCAACAAAGGCCAATACAACTAAACAGTTTCCCCAAAAGAATAGGTTATCCATAAACCCTAAAATGAATCGTATCTTGAGGCAACCGAATGTCTAGACGACATTATCGGCATGCCACTCAACTAAGCGCTGCGGTTCTCCGACCGTCTCCTCGTGCTCCTCTTCGCGATAACCAACGACTGGACCTGAGTACCAAAGTAGTGGGTCAAACACAACGGTTTGGCAGGTGGGTGAAAAGATATGACAATTCAATAATAAATACATTTACCTTGGAAAATATTAAAAACCTATTTAAACAATAACTTTCATAAAGGAATGAATCATTTATTCAAAAACGTATGTGCAAGGTAAAACATGTAAAGGTAACCAAGGAAATGGGAAACAAACAAGATGGCAACCACACGAAGCTAAGTCCTTTATCACCGAAGTGACAATAGCATATCAAGGCGTTAACCTCAGTCACTGAAGTGAGGAGGTACAACGAAATTTACATATACTTATATAATAATACGGGACATGACCACGGTAGCGAGTTGGGCATCGGGAACCATGGTAGCAATCCGCAGCATCGGGACAAGACTACGGTAATAACCGAGTAGCGGGATCCAAACTGCAGCTGGCGGGACAAGTGGGGGATCTCCAAGTCAGTGGATCAGACCAACAAGGTTATCCAAGCTTAGTGGTGCCGACTCATAGGTCAAATAACAAAAATCAAGACATGTATAAATACATCAAGTGCAAGTAAATAGCCGGGCGGGACAAGGATGCTCAAAGGCATAACTTTCATTCCATATCGAGTCATGTACTTCGGGACTAGCAACTATAACAAGTACAATATCAATGCTTTCAGGGATAACAAGTCATGTAGTATAAAACTCATAAACAAGAGGGTACAATTTAACTTTTGAAATTGTGGGCAAAATATCGGAGTTCAAGATTTGTCTAAGGTGAATAGAGGTCCGTATGTCGATTTTAATAATAACTTGGTACTCCTTGAGTTTGGAGACATTCCGGGCTCCTTATTCACCTTATGAATTTTTGAATCTTCAAATGAGTCTTCGTGATGTGGCTTCTTTCTCAAATGGGTTTCAAACAATGGTTATAAGTCTTCCCATCACAATAGGGTTCCCAACAAACCTTTCTCAATCATCTAAACATTTCATTTTTGCTCCCAAAATAGTCCCAGATGAACAGTACCCATTGATCAAGCGGACCTGAAGTTCGCTCGAGCGATGAGCTCTCTAGAATGATTTTCGGGTTGGGTTCGCTCGAGCGAACTCTTGTAGTTCAGGTTGGCTCAGGCGAACTATTCGTGCGCTCAAGCTAACCACTCTCTGGAATGAGTTCTGGAGGGTTCGCTCGAGCGAACTGTCCAAGAACTGATTCCGAGACAGTTCTACTTCTTCACATTTTCCTCTTCTTACAATACCTTTAAGCCTCATTCCTTCACCAAAATTAGAGGCTCAAAACTCCTTACAAACATCATCGAAAACCCCCATCAAAACGTCATTAAACATTTAATCCAAATACCTTATTCTCAACCACATTCAACCATAAAGAGAAGACAAAATCCACCAAATCACAAGGATTCAATAAATGAGAGGTCATAAAGGCAATGCTTTAAGAGTTAACAATCAACCAACTCATTCATGTGCATTTATTTCAAAAGCATGTAAATCAAGAATAATATGAATAGAGATGACAAAAATCAACACATTTCTCATAAAAACCATTTAATGCATAAGATATCAATTCATCCACTTGCCTTGAGTCTTTAATCAAGCAAACCAAGCTCTAAACATAACTCCAAGCCAAAGATCAAAGCTACAACAAAACCCCCAAATAAAACCCTAAAAAAGGTTAAAACAATGAACAAGGAAAAAGAAATCTTGAATAATACAAATGGAGCTTCTCTAAGGCTAGAGGAACACAAATCTAAGAGATGGGGAGGGTTGCTTACTTGTAGGTTCTCCAAATGGGCAAGACTAGCTCAATGAGGATCTTGGTCTCCAAAATGACATCAAGAAGAAGCCTTCAAGGAGAGGAAGAGAATGGTGATCTCCATTTCTCAAGAGATGCAAGATTGGTAGTGGTTTGGGAGATGAAAGAGTGAGGAGGAGAAAATAAAGGGGAAAAGCCCTAGCTTTATGTTGGGTTTGTGCCGGAAAAGGAAGAAGGAAGAGAAGGGTTCTCTTTATATAGAAAGTGGGTAGTGGGTTCCACTACTAGAGTTCTTGGGAGGCTGAAATCACGATTTTCGGGACCTCGGATGAATTCGACAAAGAATGGAAAGTTGTTCGTCCAAATTTCTAGTTTCCAAAAAGTATATGTTTCGCGGGTTTCCGAAATATCAAATTTTGGGTACAAATTTAGTTTAAAAAGACTGTTTTGCCCTCAATACTAGGTAAGTCGTGTTTCGGGGTCTTAAACGGGAACGAGATGAACATGAAAGTTGTAGAGAATAACGAGATAATTAAAATGGGGTTAAAATGCAAATCATTGGAATCTCAAATAATCCCCCCAAGTACATGCAAAGTTATAAAACCCCCAAAGGGTCCCACTAAGTGCCAAGGCACTCAAAATTCCCCAAAGCTATTATAAAAGCTATTCTAATCCCAACTAAAGAACAATTCACTAATCAAGTTTAAGACTAATACACGACTTAATTAGTACTAATCAAGGTCACTCGGGTCGGGGTCGGAGAATCTTTAGGCAATGGATGCTCTACGAGAAAGTCTGCTAGAGCTTGACCTTTGATTGCTTTATGTGGTACATACCTAATATCGAATTGTGATAAAAAGGATGGACCATTTTGCCAGTCGAGCGTTGAGAGAACCTGCTTTTGTGACAAGGACCTTTAAGAGATTGATCCTCAAAATCAAGTAGATTGTATTGGACAGTAAGCGGTGACGTAGCTTTTGTACGGCGAACATCACTCCAATGCATTGTTTTTCGATTGGAGAGTAGCGATGCTCTACACCTACTAACATACAACTGAGGTAATATAGAGCAACTTCTTTTCCTTCATCATTTTCTTGTGTGAATAAAGCGCCTATAGAATAATTGAGAGCTCTTGTATACAAGATGAATGGTTTCCCAGTCGTGGGGGCAACCAACACTGGAGGTTTGGTCAGGTACATTTTGATATCTTGAAATGCAGCTTCACATTCAGCATCCCAAACAAAGTCCACACCTTCCTTCATCGAGCAAGAGAATGGACGACACTTCCCTAACAGATTGGAGATGAACCGTCGGATGTGTGCCTATCTTCCTTGAAGCCCTTTTAGTTCTCTTAGGGTCCTTGGAGATGGCATTTCTAGGATAGCCTTGACTTTGGTGGGGTTAAGTTCTATTCCGGCTTTCCGAACTATGAATCCGAGAAATTTACCCGATGAGACACCGAAGAAGCATTTTAGTGGATTCATCTGCAGTTTGTGTTTGCGAAGTCGGAGGAAAACTTCTCGAAGATCTTTGAGATTGTCTTCTTTTCTTTGGCTTTTGACAGTGAGGTCATCAACGTAACATTCGACCGTCTTGTGCTGCATATCTTCGAATATCTTCATCATAGCCCTCTGATATGTTGCACCAGCATTTTTCAGACCAAATGGCATAATAGTGTAGCAATACACACCAAACGGGGTCCGAAATGATGTATGTTTTTCATCTTCAAGATGCATCTTTATCTGATTGTATCAAGAGAAGCCATCCATGAATGTCATTCGCTCAAACCCACAGGTGTTGTCAATCATCATCGCTGGTATGAGGAGCGGGAATTCATCTTTAGGGGGCACATCATTTAGGTCTCTATAGTCAATACAGACCTTGATCTGCCCATTTTTCTTTGTCACTGGGACAATGTTGGCTAACCATTTAGGATGCTGTTCCTCACGGATGAAGCCAACGCTTTTGAGTTTTTGAACTTCTTGTTCAATTTTGTCCATCACATCATGATGGAATCTTCTTTGGCCTTATTTGACAGGCTTGATATCTTTTTGCAAATAGAGTTTGTGGACAGTTATTTTGGGGTCTAAGCCAGGCATTTCAGCATAAGACCATGCAAAACAATCAACAAACTCACGAAGAAAAGAGATATACTAGGATAACTCATCATCCTTTTTATTCTTACTTATGAATACAGGACGTGGGTTATCAGGTTTCCCCAAATCTATCTTTTGAAGAGGATCTTCTGTTGGAAGGTTTGAAAGTGGTTCCTCCACAATATTTTTGGAGGCATCCAATTCAACATGGCCTTCTGAAGTTCCAAAAGTATTTACAGACCAAGGCTCTATTTTTTGTCCATGGGTCTTCTTGATCAGTACCCTTCTCAAGACTTGCTATAAGATAGTCCCAACCATCTACTGAAACTGGGTCGAAGTAGGGTACTTCTTTTGGAGACGATGACTCTTCTAGGTCAGAAGCCCACTTGTCCATTTCATCGGACAAGTCCTCTTCATCGTCAGAGAAATCATAACAATTGGATGAGCTTCCTAGATCCTTGACAGGTGACTCTTCAAAGAGATATCCAGGGAGATCAATGTCTTCATGAACACGAAATGTTGAGCCTTGGTCGGCAAAACGACTTTGCAGCCTTTATGTCAACTGTCCCATGGGAGTGTCAAGATCATACCCAAACCCGTATGAAGGTTTGTTTATACAACGGTGGAGTTTCTAATCCTCTAGTTGTCTTTTGATCAGGGTGGGTTCCAATGGCGTGAGAATACCACGGCCTTTTCCCAAACTGATTGGATTCTTAGCATCGTAGCCCATTTTCTTCATGATAGCTTGTGCCATTGGACTATACAAGGATAGATGAGGCATACCTTTGTTTTGAAAAGGTTCAAGCAAAGAATTTGATGAAGAAGCTTCCGATCTGTGAAAGAAGATTGGTTTTTCTTCTGTAGTAGTTGCAGGAACGATGAAGAAAGCAGACGCAAGGTCTTTTACGTCGGCAGGTGTCTCCAATGGTGCGGAGCAGGCTGAACTTGCTGAGTATCAGCTTGGCTTGATAGTGTACCATCTTCTGGCTCTAAATCCGAATCCGTGTTTCTCATGATGGACGCGAAAGAGACAATAAACTTGCCCCCAGTCTTTTGCTTTGTCTTCTTCGCTTTGATGGTGATGAGCAAAGGTTTGGAAGGTTTGAGGGAGACAACGAAGGGAGATGAATTGCTCTCTTCGGATTTGCCAGAAGGTTTATTTTCTTCCGATGATTGCTGAGGAGCCCTACCCTTCTCTTTCTGGAGATTTTCGGGAAAGGGTGTTGTTTCTTCCTCTTTTTTTTCTTTTTCATCCTTCTACATCTGAGCATCTGCGAAATGAACATCTTTGCCTTTGAAGGGCTTTTTGTCTGCAAACACTCGATGTATCAAGCCGCCGTTACCAACGACTTGATGCATTGATGTAAAGTTGAAGGGACGACACCATTGTCGTGTATCCAGGGGCGTCGAAGAAGGATGTTGTAGCATGAAGGGGTTCTTATTGCATACACAGTGACTTCAGAGATAAGATCACCGATTTGCAACTTGAACCTGATTTTGCCGATAGGCCTTTGAGCGCTCCCATCATATCCAAAGATGGATACAGATATGTGACTCAGCTTGCTAGGTGAAATGCCCAGCTCTTCGAGTGCCGAAGTAGAGATGAGATTGAGTGCAGAACCTGGGTCAATCTGGACTCTATGTATTGGCATTTCTTTGACGTACCCTGTGAAGTACAAGGGTTGGTTGTGCTTTGTCTCGCCTAGCAGGAGGTCGTCCTTATCAAAGGCGAAGGTTGCACTTGCTGCGTTTTGAACCGAGAGGCATTCAATGTTTGATTCCTCAATTTTCTTTTTTTCTCCCTTTGAGGAAGTGTTTGATGTTTTGATCCTATAGTCCATTTCGATTTATAAGACTTGTGGGGTATGTTTGTCCACATCCGCATTCAGTCTTTGAAGTTCTGAAATGAGATTATCACGAGTGTGTGGAGACATTCGTAATAAGTCAAGGATGTGTAATCGTGCATGTATGTGTTTGAAGTGCTCAATCAAGTCGTACTTAAAAGCCTCCTTGGGACCTGCATTTTCATTATTGTTGTCACTTGGGGTGTTTACAACTTGCTTTCCTGAAGGATTTACATAAGAAGAAGAAGGTTGGTTATAATTTTTGTGGTAATTCCGGCCAGAGTGGATAACTCTACCAACTTCGAGAGCTTCTAGAGAAGGTTCTTCGTTTGGAAGATCGCCCTAGGAATTAGGGGGTTGATCCTTCTCATTTGTTGAAGACATCTCTGTAGCAGCATTGCCGTCCTCAGTGATAGTGTTGCACGGAGCATTTTTCGGGAACAAGTCCTGAATAGCATCAAGCAACTTTTCTTCCTTATTGAGTAATTTATCGGTCCAGACATCTCCTATGAGGTCAGGTATCTGGGGCCAGTTGATTGGGTTTTCATTGAAGAGGACATCATTGGCTGGAGTTTCTTCAGGACGATCGGTCGGAAGAGGTGTGAGTTCTGATGTCACAGTTTCAGGAGACGAAGGCTGAGAAGGTGATATCTCAGTGAGAAGATGTAGCTCCAGAAGACATACTACCAGATGTAGTCTGAGAGTATGTGTCTTCGGCATATGGAACTTCAAAAGCACTATCATCTTGAGCTATCGCATTGCAGGTTGCCCCGATAAGAGATGCCCCCAGAATAGACTGTTGGAAATCAGACTCATCCTCAGACGAAAGAGGATCATCGATCCAGCAACTTTCTTCCTTTTCCAAGGTTACCAGAGGAGAAACTTGTAAATCTTCAAGGACTTCTGGCGCTGGATTTTGATTGTGACAAAGGTGATTGGTACGATCCTGCTCTTGCTCTATGGCAAGACACTGCAAGATCCCCACATATTCTTCAGGAACAGGCATGGGAGCCAAATCTTCTTCGTCATCTGCTCCTTGTAGTTCAACAATGTTGGGTTCTACTGGAGCATTAGCAAGTGCGAGATTGACAACATTTTCTTGAAAAGCTTCTTGGTCTTCTTCATCATCGGACCAGGATCCTTGTGGCTGTAAGGGATTATACCAGATTATTGGCATAAGGTGAGATTCAGGAATCCATTTTTCATCGGAGAAGTATTCTCCTGTTTCAAGGGATTCCTCCCACTCGTCGGTGTCATTGGCGGTGTTACTGGACTCGTATCCATCCATGGAGAATCCAATTACCGAGTTGCAAGAATATGATGCCCCTTGTGTAGCTTCATTTGTTAGTTATGGTGGTATGAAATCACCAAGGGTGAATTTTCTTGCTGCCCTTGAAATTTTGGGAACGGACTCTTTAGTTGCCCCCAGTGAAGCAGTAGAAGAGGTCTCTGCGTTTTCAGGGACTTCTTGTTTTGTTTGAGCGTTCTCCTGCTATCTAAGCTTGCGGAGTTGTCTCCTGGCTTGCCTTCGCTGTTGAGCAATCGGCTTTGTTTTGTCGATCTCCCAATTTTCATCTTCAAGGAGATCGGGATGCACCCATAGAGGCTGTCCATCTCACGTTGGATAAGGAACCAACTCTTGGGATGTTTGAGTTATTTTTATCACCTTGAAGGAAGTAGTGATCTTCTCCTTTGGTGACTTCGAAGTTTGTCCACATGATACAGTGTTCATGGAGGCAGACCCATAGTTTTTGTCAAAGGTGATGACTTCGTTTTTCCACATCTCGTTGATCTTCTCTCTCACCACGAAGCATTGATTGAGAGGATACGAGACCATCTGGTGATATGGACAATACCGAGGATCGTTGGTTTTGCCAACAGCTTTCGGCCTTTTGGGGTCTGGCAAGGTGAGTTTGTCATTTGCTAAAAGAGCCCCAAAGACATCTTCAATATCTTCATCGAATGGGTATTTTTTCTCTACTTGTTCTTTGAAGGCCTCAGAGAGTTCAAGTTTCTTACCTGCAGTTTTATCTTCGTCGAACGGGTATTTTCAGTTTTCTTTTGAGGTTGTAATGATAGTCGGCTCTTTCTTCGATGATTTCTGACTGTTGAGGTCTTTCATCACCGTTTCAGCTTCCATAGATGCTTCTAGGAGTTCTCCCGGGTTCTTTGATTTAGTAACGATGATCAAGGAGCGGATCTTTACTCTCATGTTGTTACTGCAGATATCGACCAGCGACGCTTGTGGTAGTACATCTGAGCACTTGTATGCCATCGCCTTCCACTTATGAATAAAGTCATATGTTGACTCATTCTCTCTCTATTTTAGGTTGCAGAGCTACACCATAGTAATATGATGATCCTCACCTTTGAAGCGTGTCAGGAAGCGTATCTCCAGCATGTTCCAGTTTTGAATGGAATTCTCCAGCAGAGTGGAGTACCAATCAAAGGCCGTACTTTTTAGGGTACTTGCAAAGAGACGGATCTTGAGGACATCTTGATCTACAATAGCTCATGTTAGGATCTTGAAGTGGATGACGTGCTGTCGGTTGAACCTTTCCCCGTGTATGTTTGGAGAATGGTTTGTTTGAATTTTGCAAGGAATGGAACAAAGTCCATTCATAGGGGATAAGGTGGCTTGATCCCATGCTCCTTTAGTGCATCCTCTTCTTTTGCTTTTGTGAGGATATCGTCAACGTCCTTTTTGGTAAGGACACGTGACTCATTATCTCCACCGTTTACCTCGTCATCTTGATGATTCGAAGGAGGTTGAATGTTCTCTTGACGCTGAAAAGCGAGAAAAAGAGTTTCCATCAGAGTCTCAATCCTCTGCTGACCTTGCTCCAATTGTTGGATGCGTGCGGTCGTTTCATGAGGAGGTGGATTGCAAGGTGGCTCGGAGTTTGAAACCAGGACATTCATCCTTCAGGATTCAAAAGAAGAAATCATCCTGGTGACTGAGCTGGGGCTCATTCTTTTGGTTGAAGAGCTTGAGGAAGGATTACTCCGCTGTCCTTGGCTTGAAGGAGTAAAAGATTCTTCCGGATGTCTTCGTGTCCAAGAGACGCTGCGAGTCACCAGTCAAGTTTGGTTGCTGACTTCTGCCGTCTTCTAGTTTTTCCAACCATATGGACAGTAGCAACTTAGTTGGTCTGGTCTTTCTCTTTCGACCCATTTTTTAGGGACTTGAAGGGCAGAATGTTGGGTCATTTGCTTCTCTAGTCTCTTTTGTCGATATGCCGCACGGCGACGTATGCAACGAGCAATCTGAGCTTCAGTGAGCTCTGGCTGAGCTCTAGCAATAAAGGACGTAGTCCGTCGTGCACAGCAGCCGAGCTTGTTTTCTTTGAAGCTAGGCATGGACAGGATCCAGACGCGGTCCTTTACCTGTCGTAGCGAAGCTTTGAATTTCACAAGTTTGGCTCCTGTTGAGATAAAGGGTCGAACTGCAGGAGTGCAAGCCTTGGCAGGTTCTCACAGGGGCCATATGATGTATGATTTGATTTTTGACTTGTAAGAGCAAGCCGGCTCATCGTGGATTGGTTTGTTTGTTTGGCGGAGGGTAGGCTTCTCCTTTTTCATGTAAGAGAGAGGGTAGAACCAGTTCTCCTTGAGAGGGGCCAGGTATACAGGCTTTGCAGATGTTCGGGACCTCCTTTGTTTTGGTGAAGGTCTTGGGGACCAAGTCTTGGGGTACACCTGGTTCATTATAAGTTGAGGCTTCGTGGGGTTGCCACAGGCTTCAGGCTTTTTGATGGCTGCCTTTGGTGTCGAAGCAGCGACATGTCCAGAGGCAGTTTTCTGCTTTTTGGCAGATACAGTTTCTTCTGCAGGGAGTGGGAATGGTCCCAGTGACCCGAAGACAATGGTCCGGGGAGTAGAGGTCGACCCGGTGTTTTGAGAGTTGCCGTGGAAGATGACGCTTGGGCAATTGGCAGGGCGTTTGTGAGTGCGCTTTGAAAGTCCGGGATCCTAACCCTAGAGGGGGGTTGAATAGGGTGATCTACACTTTATGATTAATCAAGGACAATTTTAACTTTAATGAAAACAACTAGTCACATATGATGATTTACCAAACAAAATGCGGAAGCTAACAAGAGAAATCACCACAAGCATACAACCTTACACAAAGATTTATAGTGGTTCGGCCTCAATGCCTACATCCACTACCGGTTTGTGTTTCAACACCCCACCGGATTTCCACTATTTATGCTTTTCAAAAGGCTAAGCAATAACCTTTACAATGATGTTTTTCTAGGTTAAACAACAACCTATCAATGTGCTTTTGTAGGCTTAGCAATAACCTTTACAAGATGCTTTTCAAAGGCTAAGCAATAACCTCTACAAGATGCTTTTCTTAGGCTAAGCAATAACCTTAACAAGATAAAGATTTCTTCTCAAGGAAGTGTCTACATAAACACTCAAAGAGATACAATTTAAGCTCAGTACATTTTCCTCTTAAATAGGCTGATATGAAAGTTTAAATCAAGAACAAAACATACACAAACAAATAGCAAAGGTGTGTGCTCAAAGTGTATGAATATTTACTTCAATCATTTTCTAAAAAGAAGCTCACAAATGAATGCTTGATGCATTTGAAAATCTAAGCACTGAAAATGATGATTGAAGTTATAAACCAATCACATGAAGAATTCAAACAACTTGGAAAGACATGTTACACAAGTTGTATGAAGTTTTAAAGTTTAAAAACAGATGTGATTGAGATGAGGATGTTTGCAAAACAAACTAGTATTCCAAGGTTATATTATGTTTGCAAAACATCTCAACTAAAGCTAGAAATCATGCAAATGTGAGAATACAAAGATTAGAACATGCATGATGTTAAATGGAAATGAAAATCAAAGTTATCTTAAAAGATATACCTCTTTAAATCTCAAACATTTGATTTCCAATTTGCCTCTAGCTTCCCTAGCTTATTCCTCTTCTTTAGGCTTCAAAAAGGTTCAAAGATTGCATCCCAACAGCCTTTTGAAAGAAGGGAATAGAAAGGGTTTTTAAACAAAAAACAACCCAACGGCTAGTTGGCCCGGTCGACCTCATGACCCTGCGGTCGACCGGGTCCAACGGCTCTATTGGCCCAACGGCTATATACGCGGTCGACCGGCCCAACTGCGCGGTCGACCGGGTACACAGGGTTCTGAGAGAAATTGACAGATTTTTCAGACCCTGTTTTTTTTTTAGTGTGCGCGGTTGACCTGGTGGGAGGCGCGGTCGACCAGCTACACAGGCCAGAGCTGAGTTCAGTTGAATTTTTTGAAAAAGGATTTATGAAAAATGAACTCTTAGCCAATATGTTTTATGCATACTAAAAGGATTCTAAAAATGGAATATGTATGCAAAACAAGAACCTCGATTTCAAACTTGATTTTTCAAAATCATGCACGAAGAACTTAGGTTTTCGAAAATACAATTTAAGTTCTAAAAACATGCATTATGAAGTCTTTGAAAATCAAAAGCATTTTCAAGTCTGAGATCAAGAATTCAAGGTCCAGACTAAGCTGAACTTGTGTGTGATCAGATGACTGACGATGATAGTGCTTCCATCAAATTAGCAACACAAAAATCCTAACACGCTTGTTTTGCTTCTCTTGAAGCATGAGCTGGTACTTGTTCCCATCAAAAGTGATGGTTAATGAAGCTGCCATTGTTGGTTTGGAAAACTTCTGAAACAAGACCACATCCATTAGTAATCACAATAATATGGTGATCATAAATGGAAAAGAACTATGGTTTTGTCTTTTCAAATCGCTCGAGGGAACATGGTTCGGCCCAAGCGAGGTGAAGAAGGCAAAGAGAGGGTACAATTGTTCTAAACGCAAGTATAGGAGACTCGAAGTGAGCATTCTAGTGACTGCTAGAAGCAATTATAAACCTTAATTTAAATTACCAAGAAACAAGGCTCACTCGAAGTAAGATGATATAAGGTTGGAGATGCAAATGTGTCGGTTGCAAATACAATAGACCCGAAAGGGCGTACTAGCACCGCTACTGTCACAGCCCTGCCCAACTCAGCATGAAATTGTCTGCTTTGGCCCACGTGCACGCGCGAGGACTTCCCAACAGGTCACCCATCCTAGTACTGCTCGTGCCCAAGCACGCTTAACTTCGGAGTTTTTACGGTTTCCGGGGCCCCATGGTTTTAAAAGGCCTCATGCTAAGTTAATATGGGATTTGACTTATAAGCCTAGGGTCAGGACTTGGATATTTCCAATGCGGGCTAACGGAGACTTACCGTTTGAAACCCGTGGTTGACATACTACACCCCGTGGTTAAGGGTGCCGCCCGGACCAAGTTCTCACATTCTGCCCCACTGGAAATAGAGCCGTCATCGGCTCTGATACCTACTGTCACAGCCCCAGATTGAGAACCAGGCCCGCGGCGATGATTGATGATTAATTATAATTGATAATTTCCCACAGGTTTCCGCAGTGAGGGTTCCGAGATACGAGAAATCTAACTCACACGATCAAGTATGCGGAAGCGTGTAGCAAGTCACATCACAACTAGTCATGAATAATAATTTATTCAAATGCAGAAGTAAAATAGCATCAAGACCAAGATATCATAAGTAGGAAATAAAATCTAACATTTCCCATCATAATTCAAGTTACAAGGTTAACTAAAAGTATGTTAAGTTTGTTACATCCCAAAATAAGAGGCCAACAAAGGCCAATACAATCCAAAAGTATAAGAGAACCTAAAACATGTTGAATCGAAACTCAAGGTCCTGCCCGACTTCTAGATCATGTCGTCGAGCTGCCACTCACGAGTTGGGGGTGGCTCAACAGTCTCCTTCAGACACTCCTCCTCAAAGGCAAAGTCGCCTGCACCTGGGCACCAAAATAATAAATATCAAACACAACGGTTTGGCAGGTAATCAATTTAGGCATGAGCATGAAATAACAAATATTTAACGAAAAT
Source organism: Camphora micrantha (assembly GCA_003546025.1). Lineage (NCBI taxonomy): Eukaryota > Viridiplantae > Streptophyta > Magnoliopsida > Laurales > Lauraceae > Camphora > Camphora micrantha. Next base: position 28,046,856 of record QPKB01000008.1, on the reverse strand, counting down.
ATATTAAAACAATTTACTGAACTTAAAACAATTACTTGACTGAGGTACATTTCAAGATAAAAATAAACTAGCATATATAATGAAAAGAGCAAGCACGCACGACAAACACGATGTACATAATATAAACTAGACACGATTCCCACAAATACGGGATTCTAGCCGCGGAACCGGACACGCACGATGTGTAATAAAATACACGACTAATCTGCAGATAGTCCACATGTTTAAAGACCCCCAGACAAGTGGATCAGACTGAAAGGGCAGTACAAGCTCAATGGTGTTCACTTGGATTCATGAATGCACAAAACATGTGAAACACATTTTAAATAAGTCGAAACAAAGGGGAGAAATCACTTTTCGAAACGAGACATGACACGACTAGCAAAAGGCATAATTAATATGCATAACAAGCTTATGAAGTGATCTCCTTTGGTTCATGAAACAAATCTTCAAACGAGTTTATACTTGAATTTTAAAACAAATGCACGATGATACTTATTGAATCAAAACTAGAATACAAGAACAAGTTCTATTAAGCACATGTAAGGACCTTTGGTTGACACTTGTATAATTGAAACCCAAATGTTGGAATTTAAAAGAGAATCGGTGCCCCAAAAGTTAAAAGACATTTCAGGTTATCAAGTGTACAATATCGGGCTAAAGGTCCCTTAACATGTTTTGGATTTTACTCTTACATAAATTCTTCAAAAATAGGGCATTTTGCCAATTTCGGTCAGCTCGCGGTCACCTGTCGGCTAGCCGAAGTGGGATGTGTCGGCTAGCCGCCAGCTGACCAACAAGCTGACCGTTGGAATCCAGATTAGAAATACAGCATCTAGAAAAGGAACCAACGGAGTTCGGTTGGCTCGCAGTTAGCTGAGGTGGTGCAGTCCAGTTAGCCGCCAGCTGACCGACAACTCACAGACGAGATGCAGGCTTCTGGAAATGGAACCGCCAAGTTCGGTTGGCTCACGGTTAGCCGAAGTGGTACAGTTCGGTTAGCCGCCAGCTGACCGAAAGCTGACTAACACTGCACGGGCAGTGCATTTCAAGTCAGATTTTCACACTTCTTATTATCTTTTTCCCTTTTCTGAAGCACCTGCATTTCCTTGAGCCTTCATACTCTCCAAGAGATCCATCCACATTTCAAAACCATTCACATCCACAACTAATCCAAACATTAAATTTTCATTTCTTATCAAAACAAAATCCGAAGTTTCAAATGAAACAAGGGTTTACAATCAAAATAGAAATCTGAAAGCTTGGAAAATCATTGATATTAATATATAAAGTTGAATGGAAATCATATAATAAGAATCTAAGAAATAACATAACAAGTTATATGAACTCTAAAAAATAACAATGTAACCCACAAACATACATGCAACATTTAACCTATAGAGATTACTTACCTTATCCCAAATGCCAAACAACTCCTTCTTCAAGCACACCTATCCAAGAGCTAAGCCAAACACTACAAAATCCCCATAAAAACCATTCAAAACTCACCCAAATTTGCAAACAAGAAACTCACTTCGAAATGGGTGCTGAAAGCTAGAAAAATAAGATCCTTAGGAGTCAAAAGGACTCCATTGAAGAGATGGGTTGAAGCTCTTACCTAGAGATGCAAGGAAGAAAATGGAGAGCTTGCCCAACTAGGAATCCCAAGAAAATAGTATCAATAGAAAGATTGGGATGAGAGGAAGAGAATGGTAGTCTTGGAATTTCATTTGGAGATCTCTAGCTCACACATACAAGAGAAAGAAAGTGAAGAGGGAAAGGGGTTTTTTTTTTCAGCCCTAGGTCTTGAAAGTTGCAGGGATTTGGGAATGAAAAGAGGGAGAAGAGGAAGGGTAACTTAAGTACTTTGCAAATGGGCCCCAATAGCTCTAATTCTTGCATGGATGAAAACATGATCTTGTGGGCCTCGAATGAAGTTGACGAAGAAGGATAAAATGATACTTGAAAAATCTAGTTACCAAAAAAGTATAATTTTGACACGGTTTTGAGATTTTGAAATTTGTGTCCAAGTTTGGGTGTGAAAAGACAATTTTACCATTTTGGGCCAAAACTTGGATTTTTGGGCTTCAAACATAGACGGGCTAAAAATAAAAGTTGCAGATAATCATAAAACCATTCAAATGAAATCGAAATCATGATTAACACAAAAATCAACACGATCCTCCCACGCTTGCACGTACACCCAGGCCTTCCTGAGTGTGTCTAATTAACATAAAACGTTCTCAAAATTCCCAAAGCTATGTCTAGGACTAAAACTAATTATTTTCTAACCCAACGGTAACTAAACCCACTTAAGACTAACCACACACTAAGAATACACTAATCGGGTTAATCTTGGGTTGTGGTCTAACAACTAGGCACAAGTGTTGCAAATCGCATCATTGGAATGGACACGAGGTGGGATTTTTTAAAGGTCAAAATTAGATCCAGAAAAGAGAGCAAATGGTATTCCAATCCGAAAGGAAATAAGCGATTTTTGCGAGCTTTCATCCAAAAGAGAATGAACCAAGATTTCTCACATTTGAACCCAAAATGACAGAAGTTTTTTTTTTTTTTTGAAAGGTTACAATTGAATTCATCAAAGAGAGTAGGTGGAGTTCCAATCTGAACGCAAGCTACAAGCGATTTCCGCGAGCTTTCATCCGAAAGGGAATGAACCAAATTTTCTCAAACTGAATTCAAAAATGAAAGAAGGTTTTTTTTTTTTTTTTTGGTTTTGAAAAGGTTTTTTTTTTTCGAAGAGACTTTTTTTTTTGAAGATTTTTTTTTTAAGAGTACACAGGTTTCGAATTCGGTCTTATGAAATCTCAATAGATAGATCAGCCCCCAGGTAAGGGTAGGATTACTTAATGAACCCGTTTGAAGGACCCTTGCCTCGAACAGTCTAGTTGCCTCCACACTCTAGACAAGGCTTTTTTTAGATCCACTTTGGTCAAAGAACGCAATTGGTGTAACCTTAGTGGCTTTTTTTTTTCCTTTTTTTGAAAACTTTTCTTGAAAGATCTCTAACGGACCCATCGAAGAGAGTGAATGGCCCTTCCCAATCCAAATGTTCGCTACAAACGATTTCCGCGAGCCATTATCCGAAAAGGAAAAAACCAAGGTTTCTTAAATTTGAATCTAAAAGAGAGAAAACTGATTTTTTTTTTAAGAGTTTGAAATTAGACTCTCTTTTTTTTTTTTTTTTTGAAAATTCCTATCAGACTCATCAAAGAAAAAAAATGACCCATTCCCCGATATGAGCAATAGCTACAAACATTTCTGCGAGCTATCAAGTTCGGAGAAGAAAGGATCAAAGTTTCTCAAAACTGAATCCAAGAAAGAGAAATCAGATTTTTTTTGTGAAATGAGAAAAAGTGGAAATAAATTCAAAGATAGAAATTTTCAAAAATCCCATCTCATGTTTCTTTTTTAGATGCAAGATCCAACATAAGCCACCAACTAGAAAGGAGCCAAAGAATCTAAGCATGACGTTCTCAAATGAACGTGTTCCACCGGGTGTGCCAACTTGATGGACCCAGCTCTTGTTTCCACTCTCACTTCCGCCCGTCCCGGGGGTATCGAGAGGCCGGCGGAGTGGAAAGGAGCGGGCATCAACATTTTATACAGGTTTGCCAGATTTTCTATTCTACTTGGAATTTAGAAATGGTGATTTGAAGATCCACCTTCACAAGTAAAAAGGAAATCAATCTTTTTTCTAACTTTCCATTGCACATATATTTAAGAAAAGAGACAAGATTTTTTAATGCCGTAGGAGGCTATTTTTCTTTGTTTGCCGTGAAAGACGGTTTTTTTGCCATGAAAGGCGATTTCTACCGTGAAAAGCGATTTACAAATCTCATAAAAAATGAAAGATAAGAATTGTGATTTTTTCGTCTCTTTAGAAAAAATACAAAATACAATAGAAAAGTAAGAAAAGGAATTCTGACTTCTCAGGAGATTGCGGGGAATCGTTCAGATCGGCAGTCGCAAGTCATATATGGACTTCGCCATCGTCCTTCAGATGAGAACATATGATGCTTTTATTCTTCTGGCTTGGCTTGGACTTCACATTTTTAGAGGATAAAGACCAAGGGGAGGTCCTATATCCAACAAAAAATCGAGTAGACGGGCTGAAAAGCTGCGTCTAGGCCATGTTAGATAGAAGAAGAGAGGGCCTTGCCCTGGGGGGGTGGCCCCCCAAGGAACTTCAATCACCTTGTGGTGTTTGTTGCAGCAGAATTATTTCAAAGTAACAACACTTTTTTTCTTCTTGGATTTCTCTCCTCCCTGTGTGTATCTGGCTCTGGATTTTTTTCTCGGCCCCGTTCTTCTTGGGATGACCCCTTTTTATAGGCTTTTGGTAGCCATCGGTGGGTTTAAGAGCATTGATGGCATTGATGCTCTATGATGGGAGAATTGATGGCATTGATGCTCCATGATGGGAGGAGTTACAAGTTTTAATTCATTTATTTTGTAACTCATTTTTTCTTGGCTTTTGATTGGCCGATGGAGAATGATGGGCATTTAATCGCCTTCAATCTCCTTGATGAGAGGAGTTTCATTGTTTTAATGCCATGATCGCTTTGATTTGTAACTCTTCTTTCCTTGCTTCTGATTAGGCCGTCCAAAATGATGAGTTAATGACCGCAATTATTTGTCATAAAACGGGTCAATTAACAACATTAAGTGGTCGCCAGGGCATTTGAAGAGTCATGGGACGTACTGCGTCTTTTGAAATTCTTCTTATGATGATCGCCGATGGATCCACATGTTGTTTGATGCCGGATGGCGAAGCAATTTCAGACACTGATTGATACCAGTGGGCCTGTAACATTTGTCCTGTTGATTTCTCGATTGATCGGGCAGAAAACACACTTTCTTAGTTGGCCGATTGGCGATTTTGAATCGATTAATGATGACATGATGCTCTTGACAGCGGATCCGTGATGTTGATGAAGATCAACGGATTGTAAGCGTCAAAAGTTAGAATTTTGGAAAACCACAGGGGTTGGAAATCTCGAAACACGAAAAAGGTTTGAAAAAATGGTCATCCGGTGACTCGGATTTCCAGGGTCACCAGCGACCATGGGGGATTTTCCCCCTTTGGTCGTCGTTTTTCAACAGTTTCTCCAATATCTCGATTCTTTTTTTTTTCTTTGATATTTTTTTCTGACGTTTTTGTACATGTTTTAACCTGATTTTCCTGCAGAAAACTTGAAGAGAAGTCTTGCATATCAGAGAGCAAAGTTTCAGTTTTCCGAAAAAACAACAGACTTTGTCGCGCAGAGCTGCCGATTTACCGTCAAAAGCCAAACTAGGTCAAATGATGTCGGAATGACCTGAAATTTGTGGTGGAGCCTACTGAGCAATAGACAAGACCAACCATAAGCTTTTGTTTGAGTTTTGGAGCCGTGTGGGGTCCTGCAGCCAGTGGACTTGATTTTGTTGCGAGGGAGATGCTGCGCTTTGATGTGTAGTTAAGCGATGTCCGATGGACTTGAAATTTGACGGGGAGTCTATTGAAGTCATTTTGAGACGATCCATTAGCTCCGATTTGGATGTCATGGTCTTGGGAAGCTCCGCCGCCAGGGGGCTTGATTTTATTTCCGAGCGTCAAGGTCGGGTCAAACATCATTGGAATGACCTGAAATTTGACGTGCAGCCCTTTGGAAGCATGTTGAAGCCACCCATGTCCTTTGTTTGTTGAGTGATGGCTTCGGTGGTTTTCGCTGCTGAGAGGCTTGATTTTGTTTCTGAGTGTCAAAGTTGGGTCAAACGTCATCGAAATGACCAAAAATTTGACATGGAGTCTTCTAGTGGCATTTTGAGGCCAGCTATGTGCTCTGTTTTGTGTATCAAGGTCTCTGGCTTGACACAGGAGCTCCTGCTCAGCTGCTGAAGGAGTGAAGTTAGGCCAAATGATGTTGAAATAGCCCGAAACTTCAGGTGTACCCCACTTTTGGCTATTTTGAAGAATCTTGTAGTCTTGTTTGGTTCTGACAAGATTTGATACTTGAAGCGGCATTGCCTGTTTGTAGTAGGATGTGGCTCTATGTGGCTTTCTTATGTTGAGAATGTGTGAAGAGGCAAAGTGACATTTTTGGTGTCAACATTGGTCAGGTCGGTTAGTCTACTGCAGATAAAATTATTTTCTATTTTGATTCGAATTTTCTATTGGTTTGGCAGCCTGGTTTTGTGAGTTGCTTGGTTGTATGTGATACTAACTTGCAGGTTATTAAGTCCTCTCCATGTGGCCCACAAGTCGTTTACTTTCTATTTATGGTTGTTGGTTTATTTGAGGCTAAGTGTAAAGGGCATCATGGTTTCCTTGGTTTTCCGTGAAAGGGCAAGGCATGGTGAATTTCCCTATAGCCCTTTGAGTATCTTCGTAAGAAATTGGGAGTTACTCTCCCAAGCATTAGGAGACCTTTTTGTTAGGGGGGGCACGCATTATTGCTATTCCTTTTACTCCTAAGCAAGTCCCTTTGAAATTGTTGTCAAAGGGGGAGATTAAATTGTAAGAACATGTTGTTCAGGGGGAGTCTATAAGTAAGTTTTAAGGGGTGATTGGTTGAAGTGAAATTAGAAGTTGCCAAGAAGAGTTGCTACAGTAGTTCAGAACAGAACAGAAACTTGTTTGCAAGGTCGATTGATGGTTAACATGTTCCAAGTGTTGCCAACAATTCCAAAGGGGGAGATTGTTGGATTTTGAAGAGAGTTTGATGTTTGAAGCTCGGTTTTGTGTTGGAATTATTGTCAACACATTGTCACACAAGTATAATAAAGAACGGCGAAGAAAACAAGGAAGACGTGAAGAGCTCGGTAACAAGGAAGACATGAGCTCGGTAACAAGGAAGACATGAGCTCAGTAACAAGGAAGACATAAGCTCGGTAACAAGGAAGACATGAAGAACTCGGTAAACGAGGAAGACATGAAGAGCTCGGACATATCGCTGAGCTCGCCCATGACACTGAGCATACTCAGCTCAGTTACCCAGCTCAGTTCGGCGAAGCGTTGAGCCCGGTTAAAGCGTCAAGCGTTGAGCCCAGTTAAAGCATCAAGCATTGAGCTCGGTCAAGCGTCAAGCGCAGAGCTCGTTCAAGCACTGAGCTCGGTCAAGCGCAAAGCTCGTTCAAGCACTGAGGTCGGTCAAGCGCAGAGCTCAAAACAGAAACTTGCGCGAGAAAAAACAGGGGATCTCTTCCAATCCTTGAAGGAGTTCTCAAAACAGAAACTTGCGCGAGAAAAAACAGGGGATCTCTTCATATCCTTGAAGGAGTTTCCAAAACCTCTCCTAGCCTTTTTGCAATCACGAATTAGGGTTGGCAAATCTTATAAAAAGGCATGCTAGGGATCTTTGAAAACAACACACAGAAGGAGAGAGGTTTGTGAGGGTGTGTGAGCTTACAAGGAGATACTGCTGTGATTCTTTTACAGCAAGTCAAGAAGAAACTCTGCATGAAGAAGATGGTTCTTCATCAGTAGTTCCTTTAGATAAGTATTTCTCAATTCATGTTTATTAAAAATCTGATTTGTATGGGATTCAGAGTGAGAGATTGTAGAAAGGAATTTCTGTAAAGGGTTCTTCTCTAATCATTGTAAAACATCAAGTAGGTGCTTGGTGTTGGGGTTTGGTGATCCCATCTGTTGGTGTAGACGAATTGTATAGGGAGTTGTTGTTTCCTAGAGAGTGGGTGCTATCTGAATCAGGGGTGGGTGCTCCTTGAAGTTGAAGCATCAGAACTAATCAGTGCAATACATTCTAAGACCAGCCTCGGATTGGTGTCCGAGTAGTCGTTGCACCGTGGACGTAGCCTTTGGGTGAACCACGTTAAAACCTTGTGTTCATGTGGTTGCTTGCTTATTATTTTACTGCTTTGATTATTTAGACTCATTTATATTCAATTAAAAAGTATTGAGACATCACTGATTCACCCCCCCCCCCCTTCCCGCTCTCAGTCATCGTGTGATTCTAACAATTGGTATTAGAGCGAGGTTCTTTAGCAAGCATTAACACGCTAAGGGTGATCTTTAAACGAATCACGTGGGGTCCAATATTGGGAACACGAAAGCACCATTGTTTGATGGTACTAACTACTCATTCTGGAAGCTAAGGATGCAAGCTTACATTAAGTCACTTGGCTATGATGTTTGGGAGGCTGTAAAAGTTGGCTACAATGCTTCTATCACACCCACTGATGCTGCAACAAAGAAGCTAACAGACAACGACTCCAAAGCTCAGAACGCTCTCTATAGCAGCCTTGTCGACAGTGAGCTTGTCAAAGTCATGACATGCAAGACTGCAAAAGAAGTGTGGGACAAGTTGCAAAATATTCATGAAGGTGATGACAAAATCAAGGAGGCGAAGTTGTAGACTCATCGCTCACAATTCGAGTCTCTTCGCATGGAGGAAAGAAAGAACGTTGACTCCTATATGCTGCGGGTCAATGAAGCCATCAACGCCATCCCCGGACTGGGGGAGGAAATCAAAGAACCGGTCATCATCAAAAAGGTTCTGAGATCGCTCCATCCCCGGTTCGATTCAAAAGTCTCTGCCATTGAAGAAGCTAAGGACCTGAATGTGTTTTCCATGGAGGAGCTGCATGGATCACTTACTGCCTATGAGATGCGCATAGGCAAGACATCCTCATATGACAGAGAGGCGGCCTTCAAGGTAATGAAGAAGGAAAAGGACACTGATCTAGGTGATAATTCTGATGATGATGAGCTTGAGGCTCAATTTGTAAGAAAGTTGAAAAAGGGCAGCAAAGGCAAGTACAAAGGGAAGCTACCCTTTAAGTGCTTCAACTATGGAGGTGTTGGCCACTTTGCAGCGAAGTGTCCGCTTAAGGATGACGACAACGACTCTAATTCTGATAAGGGTCAAGGGAAGAAAAGCTACAGCAAAAAGGGTAAGACCAAAAGCTTCATCAGCCAATACACCGACAACGCGTCTGAAAGTTCAGACGATGACCACTCAGCTGAGTCAACTGAAGCTCTCTTCATGGTCACTATTGAAGAAGAAGAGGAGCAAGAACTGGAAGATGAGGAAGATGAGGCGGAGGTCAATCTTGAAGGAGAACTTATAGCCGCACTTGAAGAACTGAGCTTGGAGCGAAGGTCCGGTAAGAAAAATCTGAAACTCCTCCATGAATTTGAAAGCATTGTTGTTGTGTTAAGAACTCAAGTAGAAGAATTTAAGAGGACCATAGAAGTCCTGGAAAACCAAATCAGTACCAAAACTAAGGAGATTGTGAAACTTGAGAATGAAATCCTTGGAGCAAGGGCTGAAAATATAAAACTTAATCAAAAACTCAAAGTGCTCCAAGCGATCGATGGAACAATGAAGCTAAACAACCTGCTGAAAGTTCAAAAGCCTCCCCACATCAGATTCGGTCTAGGATTTGGGACCAGAGAATCCTCCAAGGTTGCACCTCCTGAAAAGACAACAGCGCCCCCTAAGTTTATGAAACAATCTACTGTACCTCCTAAGGCTGTGAAGCCCCAAACCCAACCTAGGAAAAAGACTATACATGTCAAGAGGTTTGTGAAGTCTAACCAGCCATTCAAGAAACAAAGAAAGTTTAGTTTTTATGGTTACTGCTTTCATTGTAATAGATATGGACATAAAATAGTTGAATGTAGACTTTATGTTAAGCCTAGTATGACTATAACTAGGAACCCTTTCTCAGTCCTAAGTAGCCACAACATTGAGTGTCATAAGTGTTATAATTATGGACACTTGGCTAGGGACTGTAGATTGCACATTGCTAACCAATTTCAGGTTGAGAAGGAACCCAAATTGGTCAAGGTCTGGAGGGTGAAGAAAAGGGCAGAAAAACCCAAGGAATCCTTCATTGTGCAAACCGCTTTCAATGCTCAAAAGAAGGCTTCACCATGGATCCTTGACAGTGGTTGTTCAAGCCATATGACCGGTGATAAGGAGAAGTTCACAAAGCTACAGCAGTTCGAAGGTGGCTCTGTAAAATCAACGACGGCGCCAAAATCTGTGGAAAAGGCGTTGTTCAGCTGAAAGAATGCAAGATCAGTTCTGAAGAAGTGATGTACGTGTCTGGACTTAGACACAACCTGCTAAGCGTAAGCCAGATCTGTGACAAAGGTCATGAGGTCACCTTCACAAAGAATGGCTTTGCTATCAAGAAGAGAAGCAGTGGCAAAACAGTGGCTATAGGGTCAAAAACATCTGGAAATCTATACACCTTGTCTGATGGGTCAGAGAGAACTTGCTTGATGAGCCAAACAGAGGAAAGTTGGTTGTGGCACAAGCGCCTCAGGCATCTAAACTTCGACAATCTGTCAAAGATTTGCAACACAAAGGCGGTGAGAGGTATGTCTACAATAAAGAAGCCTTCCAACCCTGTTTGCAATTCTTGTCAAAAGGGAAAGCAAACGAGGGTGGTATTCAAGACAAAGGAGCATCACACGAAGAAACCTCTTAAGCTTGTGCACACTGATCTCTGCAGGCCAATGCGAACTCAAAGCACCAACGGAGATAAGTATTTCATGCTGTGCATTGATGACTATACTAGAATGACATGAGTTTTATTTTTAAAACATAAACATCAAGCACTTGATCGGTTCAAAGTGTTTAAAGCACAGGTTGAAAACATGTTAGGGAAGAAGGTCAAGACGTTAAGGTCTGACCGTGGAGGTGAATTCACATCTGAAGAGTTCTCTAAGTACTGTGAACATTATGGGATTCAAAGATAATATTCAGCCCCTAGAACTCCACAGCAAAACGGAGTTGTTGAACGCAAGAACCGCACCGTGTAGGAAATGGCACGCACTATGATGGTTGAGAGCAAGCTGGCTAACAGATATTGGAAGGAAGCAGTCCATACTGTAGTATACATTCAGAATCGATGCATGATCAGGCGACATGAAGACAAAACACCATATGAATTGTGGTTTGGACGGAAACCTTCAGTCAAGTACTTCAGGATATTTGGCAGCAAGTGCTTCATCAAGCGACTTGAACAGAATCTGGGAAAATTTGAAGAAGGGGCTGAAGAAGGTATATTTCTGGGTTACTCCTCCACTAGCAAGGCATATAGGTGTCTTAACAAAAGGACCAGAAACATCATAGAGAGTGTTGATGTTAGAATAGATGAAAATTATGAACCAATGAATGTTACTCATAATGACAGTCCGGTTTATGAGGACTTGTCCGAGTTGGATGATGAAAGGGCTGAACCTAATGATTCTAGGGAATCAAGGGCTGGTTCAGAAGTTGCTACTCCTAGGAAGCACAACACTTGGGTCAAACAATACCCTAAGGACCAAATAATTGGAAATCCTAAGGCTAGTGTTCAAACTAGACATAGTGTGGCGAACACTTTTTCACTAGTATCAATGATCGAACCCAAGACAGTGGCTGAAGCAAGCCTTGATGAAAATTAGTTAAAGGCTATGCATGAGTGATGGACCCGATTCCTTCCCTCTCTCCCGCTGCCTCCGCCCCGGGTCTTTCGGGGTACGGCGGAGGGGAGGAGAAGAAAAAGGTAAAGGATTTCAACATCTTTCTTTTTTTTGTACGGGTATGCCAATTTCACTTTTCTACTTGGAATTTAGGAATGGTGATCCGAAGATCCACCTTTGCGAGTAGAAAGGGGAAATGAAACTTTTTCTAGTTTTCCATTGCACACATATTTTAAAAAAAGAGACAAAGGGTTTTTTTTTTTTAATGCCGTGAGAGGCGATTTCATTTGTTGCCGTGAAAGGCGATTTTGCCGTAAAAGGCGATTTACAAATCTCATCCATTATGAAAGACAAGAATTATGATTTTTGTCTCTAAAAGAAACATAAAGTACAACAGAAATCAAGAAAAGGAATCTGACTTCTCATTCGATTGTGGGGACACGTTCAGATCGACGGTCGCGAGTCATGCATGGGCTCCTCCATCGTCCATGCAGATGAGAACACGATGCTTGGATTCCTGGCTTGGCTTTTTAACCTCAGATTTTTAAAGGACAAAGGCCAAGAGAAGGTCTAATATCCGATAAAAAGCTAAGTAAACGGGCTGAAAAGCCACGTTTTAGCCATGTTGGTAGAAGAAGGGAGGTCCTTGGGGGGGGTGGCCCCCCAAGGGTGCTTCAATCACCTTTTGGTGGTCTTTGCAGCAGAGTTGCAGGGCTTCTGGATTTTTTGTCTTCTTCGGGGGGAGAGCGAGAGATCCGTTGAGAGCGAGAGATCCGGATAGCACCTCTTTTTCCTTTTTTTTTCCCTTTGGAATGCCCTCCTATTTATAGGCCTTTGATAGCCATTTAGGAGGGTTTATGAGCATTGAATGTATTAATGCTCATAATGGGAGGAGTTACAAGTTTTTAAATTACTTGTTTTGTAACTCCTTTTTCCTTGAATTTGATTGGCCGATGGAGAATAATGAGCCTTTAATCGCTTTTAATCCCCATCATGGGAGGAGTTTCATGGCTTTAATGCCATAAATCCTCTGACTTGTAACTCCCATTTGCTTGCTTTTGATTGGGCCGTCCAAAATAATGAGTTAATGACCGCATTAACTTGTCATAAAACGGGTCATTTAACCTCATTAATTGGTCGCCAAGTCGCTCGAAGAGTCGCGGGCCGTGCCGCGTCTTTTGGAATTCTTCTTGCGATGATCGCCGGTGGATCCACATGTTGTTTGATGTCGGATGGCAATGCAATTTCAGACATTGATTGATGTCAAAGTGCCAGCAGCATCTGTCCTGTCGATTTCACGATCGGGCGGGCAGAAAGTGTGCTTTCTTTGTCGGCCGGTTGGCGATTTCGAGGCATCTAATGATCATCCAATGACTTTGGCGGCGAATCCGTGATGTTTGACGAAGATCGACGGATTTCATGCACGAAAAATCAAATTTTGGAAAAATCACAGGGGCCAATCAACTCGAAACGCGAAAAGGACCCGAAAAAGGGTCTTCCGGCGAAATTTTGGGTCGCCGGAATTTCCATGGTCGCCGGCGACCATGGGCCGGCGACCCTGGGCCATGGTCGCCGGCGACCATGGGCCAAGGTCGCCGGCGACCATGGGCCTTGGGCCCGTTTTTTGGTCGCCGTCCGGTCGCCTTTTCTTCGCCGTTTTTCGATCTTTTTTCATTCTTTTTTCTTCTGATTTTTTCCTGACATTTCCCCTCATTTATTGGCCTGATTCTCTTGAAGAAAACCCGACGAGAAGCCACGCAAATCGGAGCACAAAGTTTCCTATTTTTCTGGAAAGCCGAAGACTTTGTTGTGCGGTTTTGCCGATTTTTTGTCAAACATTGAAACTAGGCCAAACGATGTCGGAATGACCTGAAATTCGACGTGGAGCTTCTTGAGCAGTAGATAGGACCAACCGTAGGCTTTGGTTTGAGTTTTGAAGCCTTTTGGGGTCCCGCAAACGCTTGCCTTGATTTCGCCATGAGAGAAATGCCGAGCTTTGACTTGTGGTCAACCGATGTCCGATTGACCTGAAATTTGACAGAGAGCCTCCTGAGTAGTAAGTAAGACCAACCATAGGCTTTAGTTTGAGTTTTGAAGCCTTTTGGGGTCCCGCAAACGCTCGCCTTGATTTCACCTCGAGGAAAATGCCGAGCTTTGAAACTAGGCCGAACGATGTCCGTTTGACCTAAAACTTGACAGGGGACCTATTGGAGTCATTTTGAGATGATCCATTAGCTCCAATTTGGATGCCATGATTCCGGGATGCTCCGTCGCCGGTAGACCTGTTTTTGCTTCCTGAGAGTTGATGAAGGGTCAAACGTCGTCCGTTTGACCTGAAATTTGGCAGGGGGCCTTTCGGTGGTATTTTGAGACCATCCGTAGGCTCTGATCGAAGTTTTAAAGTCTTCGACACTGTCGCTGCCGGGAGCTCTTGTCTGGCTGTCGGAGGAGTGAAGTTAGGCCAAATGATGTCGAAATGGCCCGAAACTTCATGTGTACCCTTCTTTTGACTGCTTTGAAGGATCTTGCAGTTTTTGTTTGATTCTGACAAGATCTGGTGCTTGAAGTGGCGCCTTCCTATTTATGGCAGGATGTGGCTCCATGTAGCATTTGGTGTTGAAGGGACATAGTGACATTTTTGGTGTCAACAATGAGGAGTTAGAGCAAATAGAGAAGAACTCCACTTGGGATTTAGTCCCTAGACCTGTTGATAAGAATGTCATAGGTACTAAATGGGTCTTTAGAAATAAGCTGAATGAAGATGGTCAAGTTGTGAGAAACAAAGCAAGGTTAGTTTGTAAAGGCTATGCTCAAATTGAAGGCATAGATTTTGAAGAGACCTTTGCACCGGTGGCTCGTCTGGAAGCTATTCGTATGTTTCTTGCATTGGCTGCTTACAAAGAGTTCAAAGTCTTTCAGATGGATGTAAAGTCAGCCTTTTTGAATGGGCTACTTGAGGAAGAGGTATATATTGAGCAACCGGACGGTTTTCTCATTAGCAACAGTTCAGACCTGGTGTGCAAGTTGAACAAGGCTCTTTATGGACTTAAACAAGCACCAAGGGCCTGGTATGCAAGGCTTGATAGTTATCTTTCCAAGATTGGCTTCGGCAAAGGTCTAGTTGACAGCAACCTCTATGTCAGAACAGAGCAAAACAAACAGCTGGTTGTCATAGTTTATGTCGATGATATAATCTTTGGCAGCAACGACGAAGAGTTGTGCAAAACTTTCGCTGAAGAGATGAAGTGTGAATTTGAGATGTCCATGCTTGGAGAGCTGAGTTTCTTCCTAGGTCTCCAAGTGCAGCAGCTGAAGCATGGTATCTTCATATCACAATTGAAGTACATCAAGGAGATGTTGAAACAGTTCAACATGGAAGACAGCAAGCCAGTGAGCACGCCTATGTCCACGAACACAAAGCTAAGCAAAGACGACAAGGCTCCATCAGTTCATCACACCACTTACCGATCAATGATAGGGAGCTTGCTCTACTTGACGGCTACAAGACCGAACATTCTACAAGCGGTGTGTATGGTGGCCAGATTTCAGTCTTCACCAACGGAAGCGCACCTTACAGCAGTGAAGAGGATATTTCGGTATCTTAAGGGTACCTTGGAGCTTGGCATATGGTATCCCAAAGGTAAATCATTCACTCTCTTTGCATATTCTGATGCTGATTGGGCTGGATGTGTAGATGACCGCAAAGCACAAGTGGAGGTGCATTCTATCTAGGTGAAAGATTGGTGGCTTGGCACAGCAAGAAGCAAGATTCAATATCTCTTTCTACAGCGGAAGCAGCGTACATAGCAGCAGCAACTTGCTGTACCCAAGTCATGTGGATGCGTCAAATGCTCTCAGATCTTGGTGTTCAGACGAGAGATCCTACGCCAATCTTATGCGATAACACAAGTGCCATTCATTTCTCCAAGAACCCTGTCCAGCACTCCCGCACAAAGCATGTTGCCATACGCTATCACTTTCTCAAAGAAAAGGTTGCCGACGGTGAGGTAAAATTGAAATATGTTCCAACCACTGAACAAGTGGCTGATATCTTCACAAAGCCTCTACCAAAGGAAGTCTTTGAGTATCTTCGTAAGAAATTGGGAGTTACTCACTCTCCCAAGCATTAGGAGACCTTCTTGTTAGGGGGAGCACGCATTATTGCTATTCATTTTGCTCCTAAGCAAGTCCCTTTGAGATTGTTGTCAAAGGGGGAGATTAAATTGTAAGAACATGTTGTTTAGGGGGAGTCTGTAAGTAAGTTTTAAGGGGTGATTGGTTGAATTGAAATTAGAAGCTGCCAAGAAGACTTGTTACAGTAGTTCAAAACAGAACACAAACATGTTTGCAAGATCGATTGATGGTTAACATGTTCCAAGTGTTGCCAACAATTCCAAAGGGGGAGATTGTTGGATTTTGAAGCGAGTTTAATGTTTGAAGCTCGGTTTTGTGTTGGAATTATTGTCAACACATTGTCACACAAGTATAATAAAGAAAACAAGGAAGACATGAAGAGCTCGGTAACAAGGAAGACATGAGCTCGGTAACAAGGAAGACTTGAGCTCGGTAACAAGGAAGACATGAGCTCGGTAACAAGGAAGGCATGAGCTCGGTAACAAGGAAGACATGAGCTCGGTAACAAGGAAGACATGAAGAACTCGGTAAACGAGGAAGACATGAAGAGCTCGATAACAAAGAAGACATGAAGAGCTCGGACATATCGCTGAGCTCGGCCATGACACTGAGCATACTCAGCTCAGTTACCTAGCTCAATTCAGCGAAGCGTTGAGCCCGGTTAAAGCGTCAAGCGTTGAGCTCGGTTAAGCGTCAAGCGTTGAGCTCGGTTAAGCATCAAGCGCAGAGCTCGTTCAAGCACTGAGCTTGGTCAAGCGCAGAGCTCGTTCAAGCACTGAGGTCGATCAAGCGTTGAGCTCAAAATAGAAACTTGCGCGAGAAAAAACAGGGGATCTCTTCCAATCCTTGAAGGAGTTCTCAAAACAAAAACTTGCGCGAGAAAAAACAGGGGATCTCTTCCTATCCTGGAAGGAGTTTCAAAAACCTCTCCTAGCCTTTTTGCAATCACGAATTAAGGTTGGCAAATCCTATAAAAAGGCATGCTAGGGATCTTTGAAAACAACACATAGAAGGAGAGAGGTTTGTGAGGGTGTGTGAGCTCGCAAGGAGATATTGCTGTGATTCTTTTACAGCAAGTTAAGAAGAAACTTTGCATCAAGAAGATGGTTCTTCATCAATAGTTCCTTTAGATAAGTATTTCTCAATTCATGTTTATTAAAAATCTGATTTGTATGGGATTGAGAGTGAGAGATTGTAGAAAGAAATTTCTGTAAAGGGTTCTCTAATCATTGTAAAACATCAAGTGGGTGCTTGGTGTTGGGGTTTGGTGATCCCGTCTATTGGTGCAGACGAATTGTAAAGGGAGTTGTTGCTTCCTAGATAGTGGGTGCTATCTGAATCAGGGGTGGGTGCTCCTTGAAGTTGAAGCTTCAGAACTAATCAGTGCAATACATTCTAAGACCAGTCTCGGATTGGTGTCCGGGTAGTCGTTGCACCATGGACGTAGCCTTTGGGTGAACCACGTTAAAACCTTGTGTTCATGTGGTTGCTTGCTTATTGTTTTACTGCTTTGATTATTTGGACTCATTTATATTCAATTAAAAAGTATTGAGACATCATTGATTCACCCCCCCCCCCTCTCAGTGATCGTGTGATTCTAACATTTATGTAATTTTAAATTTGTATATTCTGGCAATGTTCAAGAGGAAGAAGGAAAGTGGTGTTGGACTCATAATCAAAGAGTTTGAAGATTACCAAAAGCGTTTTGGAGATACCCAAAGAGTTTGAGGATTCCCAAAGTTTTGAAAAGTCTAGAAGTCCAAGAAGTCTATTCCGCTTGGGCCATGTGCAGGAGATGACTAGTTTCTAATTTTAGCACTTTCTTTTGGTAGATGAATGCTTGTTTTAGAAAGTTTCCAAATCTGATCCAAACATAGCAATTTCCAAAATTGTTCAAATCAAATTAATTTTTGGAATGAGTTCTAATTAGTGTTGGTGGACCCATGAGATGGATCCATTGGTAATACTAATCTTAGAAACTGGACTTTCCTTAAAATAACTTGACTTGAAACCAATCATTGGTCATATCATGAGATGATTTGATGTCTATATATGTGGGCCCATATACCTATAAGGAGATCCTCAATTCTAAAATATTAAGTGGGAGCGGGGCATTTATATTTAGAAATCCCCATGGTTTTCTACCATAGGTCCATTGTAAGGAAAGTATTAGCCTCGCGCCATCTTGAGAATGGTCGTTCCCCACGGAGGGCTTTTATTTGTCTGGTTACTAGATATGGATCTCCTATGGATAGTGTTGGTTAGACGGGGCAAGGGCCCACTCCCCAAGGAGGAGCTACCCGCAACGGTTGTCATGCAATGCTAGTTGGCGGGTCACACTTAACTAAAATAATGATGTAGTATCCCCAAGGATTTGCCTCATGTATTTTAGAAACAGAAGCTAATCGGGAGCCATACATTATTTGGTATGAGATACCTAGATAATAATGAATGATGGGGATCATGGATAGTTAGTCTTAATCCTACTGCACCAATCTAGGTGGTATTCGCACTCCCCAAGGAGGAGCTACCTGCAACGGTTGTCATACAATGCTAGTTGGTGGGTCACACTTAACTAAAATAGTGATATAGTATCCCCAAGGATTTGCCTCATGTATTTTAGAAACAGAAGCTAATCGGGAGCCATACATTATTTGGTATGAGATACCTAGATAATAATGAATGATGGAGATCATAGATAGCTAGTCTTATTCCTAATTTTGACCAACTTTGATCTGCACCAATCTAGGTGGTATTCGCACTCCCTAAGGAGGCTTGCCCTAAGGGATTGAAAATCCGATGTATTCTGAATTTAGTGGTTATGAGGATTCTCACGTAAATTTGGTAGGATACTAAACCCTAATGTCATTTAAATTCATTAATTGAACGTATGGTTATATGCTACAGTTTGCCAAGTATGAATTCGAATACTTTCAATCCACTTGCGACCATCCTCAACCAGATTAAGTTGGTGGGATCCAACTATGTAGACTGGAAATGGAACCTGTATATTGTCCTAACTGCTTCGTGATATAAATATGTCCTTATCAAAACCCCCCTTGATGAGCCTGGCCCGGATGCATCAGAATAAGAAAATGAACTTTACTTAAAATGGGCCAAAGACGATGAGATGGCCAGATGTTACATTCAGGCATCCATGTCTAGTGTTTTGCAACACCGACATCGATCCTATAAGACTGCATATGATATTATATAAAACTTAAAAGAGATGTTTGCGGAATAGGACAGACCTACTAGGCAGGCTGTTATGAGGGTGCTTAAAAGCACCAAGATGGCTGCAGGCACATCAGTATAGGAACACATGTTGAAAATGGACTCATTGAATGAGTTAGATGTACTGGGGGCTGCGATTGAAGCAGAATCGCAGATTGACATAATCCTCGAGACGTCACTGCCAGAGTCATTCAACAATTTCAAGGTTAATTATAATGTGAATAAGATGAATCTGACTCTGACTGAGCTGTCTAGCCAGCTGGCATTGGTTGAAGGGATTATGAAGAAGAAACCAACTGCCCTGATGACAGAAAAGTTAGATGCCAACGAAAGGCAAAGGGCGGAAAGGCAAGAAAAAATCAGTTCCAAAGGATCCTAAGGTGGAGAATGGTCCTAATGGTGGCGTGGCCAAGGCTAAGGGTTCAGGGATAAAGGGAAAGTGTTTCCATTGTGGTAAGACAGGACATTGGAAAAGGAATTGTCCAGATTATCTGTCTAAGAAGAAGACCTCAGGTATGATTGAGTCACTTATTTCTGAAGTTAGTTTTGCAACTGGTACTTCAGAATCCTGGTGTGTGGACTCCGGAGCAACTAATCACATATGTAATACGTTGTAGGGGTTCAAGGAAACCAGTAGGCTCAGTAACAGAGAAGTCATTGTCAACCTAGGATTTGACGCTAAGGCGAAGTTGTTTCAGTGGGAGTCATTACTTTATATTTCTCAAATAATAAATTGGTTTTGTTAGACACATTATATGTACCATCTTTACGGCGGAATTTAATTTCAGTTTCTAGTTTGGTGAATAAAAGTTATTCTATTACTTTTGGTACTTAAGTTGTCATAAAGAAGAATTGTACTTTTATATGTTCTGGTAAGGTAACCAATGGGCTTTATTTGTTAACTCACACGATGTATGAGATACATGATACTGAAACAATTAATAGACCATCATTAAAGAGGAAGTCACCTTCATCTAATCCAACAAAACTTTGGCACTTGAGGCTAGGTCATATAAACCTATATAGGATTGGCAGGCTAGTGAAAGATGGTATCTTGCCTTCATTAATGGTAGAACCAATACCTGTCTGTGAGTCCTATCTGGAGGCAAAATAACCAAGAGACCCTTTTCATCTAAGAGCAATGGAGCCAAAGATTTATTGGAATTAGTGCATATTGATCTGTGTGGACCCATTAATGTCAGGGCCAGAGGAGGATATGAGTACTTCATCATTTTCACAGATGATTACTCAAGATATGAATACATATACCTTACGCACCGCAAGTCTGAGGCTTTTGAAAAGTTCAAAGATTTTCGAGCAGAAGCGGAAAAATAATTAGGTAAGAGTATCAAGACTTTTCGATCAGATCGATGAGGGGAATATCTCTCTGTTGATTTTATGGGATACTTATCAGAGAATGGGATTTTATCCCAGTTGTCTGCTCCTAGAATGCATCAACAGAATGGAGTAGCGGAAAGAAGGAACCGGACTCTTTTAGATATGATCAGGTCTATGCTGAGTTTCTAAGGATTACCTATATCCTTTTGGGGATATGCCTTAAATACTGCGATGTACATACTAAACCTCGTACCATCTAAGTCTGTACCTAAGACTCCTCGGGAGTTGTGGTCCGGGCGAAAGCCTAGTCTACAACATTTACACATTTGGGGTTGTTTGGCACACGTGCTAAAAGTTAAGATGGATAAATTGGAAACGAAGTTGAAAGTATGCTCATTTGTAGGATATCCTAAAGGAACTAAAGGTTGGTTATTCTATAACCCCAAAGAGTAGAAAGTGCCGGTGAGCACCAATGCGGTTTTTCTGGAGGAAGATTATATGATAAACCGAAAATTTTTAGAAAATGTAATCTTGGAAGAGATTCAAGAATAATCAATTCCAAATCCAAGTATGACCTAATTTGAGGAAGAACCGCCCTTACTAGATCCAGTAGTTACACCAGTGCCTCGCCGTAATGGGAGGATTGTCAGTCCCCCTGACAGGTTCTCGTTCTTAGGAGAGTCTTATGAGGCAATCCTGAAAGAACTGGAACAAGATCCTTGTAACTATGATGATGCAATCAATGACATAGATTTGGGACGTTAGCGAGATGCTATGAAAGCTAAGATGGAGTCTATGTAGTCCAATAAGGTCTGGACACTTGTGGAATTGCCTGCCAATATTAAACATGTTGGGTGCAAGTGGGTCTACAAGAGGAAAAAAGGACCAGATGGAAGAGTGGAGACCTTTAAGGCCAGGCTTGTTGCGAAAGTGTATACTCAGAAAAAGGAAATTGATTATGGGGAAACCTTCTCACTGGTAGCCATGCTCAAGTCCATCTGGATACTCTTATCCATTGCGGCTCATCTTGATTATGAGATTTGGTAAATGGATGTTAAGACGGTGTTTCTCAACAGTCATCTTGAGGAAGACATCTATATGGTGCAGCCAGACGGTTTGGTAGCTAAAAACCAAGAGCAAAAACTTTTCAAATTGCAGAAGTCCATTTATGGATTGAAACAGGCATCCTGAAACTGGAACATCCGTTTTGACCAGGCAATCAAGTCATTTGGTTTTTGTCAAAATCCGGATGAGTCATGTGTGTACATGAAAAGTGAAGGTGACAGGATAGTTTTTCTGGTTTTATATGTCGATGACATCCTTCTCCTTGGGAAAGACATAGGAATGTTGTCAACAGTGAAAATTTGGTTGGCCAAGACTTTTGATATAAAGGGAGAAGCTAGCTACATTCTAGAGATCAAACTCCATCGAGACCGGAAAAATAGGAAGATTGGCTTATCCCAAACTGCATATATAGATAAGGCACTAGTACAGTTTGCTATGCAAGACTCCAAGAAGAGTATTACACCTTTCAAGCATGGAGTGCACCTTTCCAAGGATCAGTGTCCTAAGACACCTGAGGAAAAGGAGCAGATGAGGTCGATACCATACGCTTCGGCTGTTGGTAGCCTCATGTATACTATGCTATGTACTATACCGGATATTTGTCATACAGTGGGCCTAGTCAACAAATATCAGTGTAATCCAGGACCTGAACATTGGACTGCTGTAAAGTATATTCTCAAATACTTGAGAAAGACTAAAGGTTACATGTTGATTTATGGCAGTGATGAGCTGATTCCAATTGGATACATGGATTCTGACTTCATGTTAGATAAGGGTTCCAAGAAATCCACCTCTGGTTATGTGTTTATGCTTGGTGACGGAGCTCTCAGCTGGAGAAGTATTAAACATGAATGTACCATTGATTCCACCTTGGAGGCTAAATATGTAGCGGCTTGTGAAGCAGCTAAGGAAGCAGTATGGCTCAAGAGATTCCTTATGGAACTTGGAGTGGTACCTTTTGCACGACAGCCACTCACAGTTTACTGTGACAGCAGCGGGGCAGTCGCTCAGTCCAAAGAGCCCAGAAGCCATAAAGGCCAAAAGCATGTACAGAGGAAGTCTCACTTAATCAGAGAGATTGTGCAGAGAGGAGATATTGCTATTACCAAGATAGCCTCTGCGGACAATCTAGCAGATCCCTTTACTAAGCCTTTGACTACCAAAGTTTTTGAGCAGCATGTAGACGGGATGGGCATAAGATGCAACCCTGATTGGAATTGAGCCCAAGTGGGAGATTGTTAGGTTGTATAGACTCAATCCATCAGCAGATGTAATAAATTGATTAATTTCTTTATTCATAAATAAAATTATGCTTTCCTTTCATGAGATGAATGATGTTTTATTACTTAATGCACATGACCAATACTTATGACATGATGGTTTATGAGATGAACCGGGTTCCATTAGTATATTAGATGTGATATATGTGTATGGATGAGATCCACATACGGTGACATGTGTCACAAAACTTATATTTAAATATCTTCACAACCAGTGATGAGACTGGGCATCTCATCTGATAAAGGTTGCAGCACTTTGATCACTATGAGATAGTATGATTTGTCTCGATCATCAGAATGTAAGATTCTGGATCATTGTGCTGATACATTGGATGTATTGAAGGACCATGACAAGCACCTTATGGAATACTGTCTTGATTTTAAGGTCTGCTCTCATAATTTCCTAGTAATAGGCTCTCAATCCTGAGACATTGATGAACTCAAGTTTCTATCTATTCATTTACTTTGAGTCACCAATGAGTGAGGCCAACCGTGTAAGTCCGGGGATCCAAACCGTAGAGGGGGGGGTGAATAGGGTGATCTTCATTTATGACCAATTTTAACCAATTTTAACTTCTTTAAAACAAACTAGTCACAAGTGGTGATTACAAATAAAATGCGGAAGCTTAATAAAAACAATCACCACAAAGCAAGCACCATCACACAAGGATTTATAGTGGTTCGGCCTCAATGCCTACATCCACTACCGGCTTGTGATCCAACACCCCACCGGATTTCCACTATTTATGCTTTTCAATAGGCTAAACAATAACTGTGAGACCCCGTCCCGAGTTACGGAAATGAAGCTAATTAACTATGATTAATTAAGTTAATGATGGTTTATGACTAAATGGAAACTCTTGATACCAACACGTGTATCTCGACGAGTACGTTAACTTTCGTAAAAGAAGCGACGTCGTTTGGCAAGAATTAGATTAAGTAATCTTGTGTTTGACTTGAATTAGAAATGAGATAAATGAATAGGACTTGGATGCAAATTATAGGTTATATATATGTATATGAGTGAGATGGGTTTCATTCCAAACCCTAGACTCAAGTCCAGCATCTTTTCTTCTTTCTTTCTCCTTTTGCTCTCCATCAATCATCCAAGGTGAAGTGTTGAATTGATTGCAAGTGAAGGGAATTCATCATCTTCATCACCTTCATCACTTTCTTCACCTCCTTTTGAAGTTCTTGAAGAGAAACCAAGTTGGAAAGGCCTCTTCTCCGTTCAAACTAAGTAAAAGACTTTTTGTGAATCAAACTTCAAGCTAAGGCAAGTATATATATCAGTAATTTTATGCTTGAGTGATTGGTTACTTGGATTTATGGAGAAATTAAGAGATTTGATGTTTTTAGGGTTTCAAGAAGGAATTAGGTTTTTGTGTTTGTGAATTGATTTAGATGGAATTATAGAGGTTAAATATGTTTGTTAATTCATCTATTGGCTGTGTATCAGATTCAGGAGAGAAGGAATTGGATTTGGATCCAATTCAGTTCAGACACAGAATCTGAACTCTGTTTCTCCCGTGTACGCGGTCGACCGCACCCTGGTCCGGGTCGACTGCGCATGAAGAGTCAGGTTCTCTGGAACCTGACGAAAACACTATTCACATTTTTTTTTACTTACAGCTGCCGGTCGACCGAGCCTTGGTCGGGTCGACCGGGTGCACAGAGGCAGGTCGACCTGGCCTGTCAACTTGCAGTGTATGCGGTCGACCGGCCCTTGGCCAGGTCGACTGAGCCAACTGGGAATTTCATACTGAAAAATGATTTTGGCCCTATTTGTGGATGGATTTAAATGGCAACCCCTAGGTAGCCACAAGTATATCTAAACCTACATAAGTGTTAGCTAAGGTTATCTAAATGCACATAGTCAAATAAGTAATGTCATCCATAGTAACACGTGCATCGATAACGAACGTTTCACTCATTTGTTTGGTTTAGATAATGTTTATAATTGAAATGAGAAGTGTGGCATTATATATTGGTTTTCTTCCAAGCTTTTATAGAGCTATATTGAATACGGAATAATGAACAAATGTAATGAATAATCCTGCTGCAGCAGATGTGATTTGGAGTGTTCCGGAACTCCGTGGTGACACCAGTGCTCTCTGATCAAGACGCTGGGAAGATCCCACCCCATTGGACCGAAAGGTCATAGACTGAAAAGTCAATGAAAAGCCATTCATAAGCTACATATTAGATTGAATAGTTTCACTGATAAATCATCTCATAAATACTCTTTTTGTTTTATATAGAATATCATGGTAGCATAAATCTATATATATACATTGTTGAACCGTTGTGTTCACTGTGTTACTGATGATGTTACAGGCCCAGTTACCCGTACCGGTCCCGCAGAGACTGTACCGCCAAAGCAAGAGACCCATTCGATACCTCCAGGAGGTTTAACCGAATGGAAATGATCTGAGAACGAGTATGCATGAACTGGTTGAGATGTTTTTGGATGTATATATATTTTGTATGGTAAACGATGTACCCTGCATTAATTCGTAAAAATGCAGTGGTTGACTTCGTAGAATGTAATCATATGTATTAGTTTTGTTTTACTTTATGTAAAGGACGTTTTGTTTTAAATGTTTCGTCAATGTATCCATGTATGTATTTCCGCAATTCTACATTGACAGATACGTACGTATGCAAGATCCCTTGTGGACTTCGTCTTAACTTCGGTTAATTCGGGGTTTACGGGAGTAAGTATGATCTCATCGCGACCCGGGTTTAATCCCTGATTACTCTGATTTTGGGCTCGGGTCGTGACAATAACCTTTACAATATGCTTTTCAAGGCTAAGCAATAACCTTTACAATGATGTTTTTCAAGGCTTAACATCAACCTATGTATTATGCTTTTATAGGCTAAGCAATAACCTCTTCAACCACAAGGTTGGTTATCTCTCTAAGTAGTGTCTAAATTACACTTGATGGAGATTCAATTAAGCTCATTACATTTGCCTCTAAAATAGGCGGATATGAAAATGAAAATCTAATACACACACTCACTATGAATGCAAAGATGAAAGCACATGATGTGTGTGTGTGATGTCCTCAATCATTTTGAAAATGAAAGTTCATAAATGTAAGCCTAAGGCTTTTGAAAGTTTTAGCTCATAAAAACATTTATGATTGAGGAAAGAATGCAAGTCACATGTTAAAAGTAACAACTTGTTAATGATATCAAAGATTCACAAGTTGTATGAAATTAATTAGCTCTAAACTTGTGATGCATAGGGATGTCAATCAAATCAACAATGTAGCTCATAAAACATAAAAATAGATTTGATTGAAATTAGGGGACAAATCATATGTAATTATAAATACAACTTGAATATGATATACCAATCAATGCAAAGCAAGTTGTGAAACTTTAAAACAAAGTTACATATGATTTGTGAAGTTGTTGAATCCAAAACATAAGATATATTTGAAAGAGATTTTCTTGTGATGAAAAACAACAACCAAAGATTCAACCAAGTATATGAATCATGCTACATATAATTTCAAAGATTCTTTCATTAACATGATCTACTTAGATTTACCAAATAAAGTACTACTTGGATTGAATCAAATGGTGATGCATCCAAAACAATAGATCAATTCAAAACATAAAACATGTTAAGGACACAACAAATCATAGTTTAACATGATACTAAAGATTTACCAAAGATAAAACAAAACATGAAAACATATGATTTGTAAAGATGTTGAATCCAAAACATAAGATAGTTTTGAAAGTGATTTTCTTATGTTGAAAAACAACAACCAAAGATTCAACCAAGTATATAAATCATGTCACATATAATTTCAAAGATTTTTCCATTAACATGATCTACTTAGATTTACCAATTCAAGTACTGCTTGGATTGAATCAATGGTGATGCATCCAAAACAATGAATCAATTCAAAACATAAACATGCTAAGGATGCAACAAAACATAGTATATCATGCTACAAAAGATTTACCAAAAATAAAACAAAGCATGACAACATATGGTTAAGGAAAGTAGAGCTTACTTGGTGATTTAACTCATTAATCCAAGCTTTAGCTTTCCTAATGATCCCCTTCATCCCTTAGTCCATTTCCCTTTGATTGGCCTCAAAACCCCTCAAGGATGGCCTCTTGATCATTAATTTTTTCAAAGGAATGAACCACTTTTTATAGCAAAAAAATGCCCAACAACTAGTCCCGGGTCGACCCCATGACCCCCGGGTCGACCTGGCATTCATAACGGTCGAAAAAGTTACCGTTTGAAAAA
This sequence comes from Camphora micrantha, assembly GCA_003546025.1. Classification (NCBI taxonomy): domain Eukaryota; kingdom Viridiplantae; phylum Streptophyta; class Magnoliopsida; order Laurales; family Lauraceae; genus Camphora; species Camphora micrantha. The sequence continues at coordinate 28,020,083 of QPKB01000008.1, read as the reverse complement.
TGGCCAACGGTAGTGTACCAGGTCGACCTGCCTTTACCCGGGTCGACCTGGTACACTGCAGTTTCTGGCCCGGGACCAAAATTCCCAAAATTGCATATTTTTTGCATCTTTCAAAGTTTTTCTTGAGGGAACTTTTTGGGCCATTAAATCAAGCTTGGAAACATGTTTTAAATCAAACTAAGTGGTTTAAAAACATGAAACACAAAAAGCCTAAAAAGATTTGAAAGATTTAAACATAGGCTAGCTTGATTCATAAAACTTCTTTTTCAAATTAAAATGCATCCAATCAAAACATGCATGAAACATATGATTTACGAGATTTAAAACAATGCATCAGTAAATCAAGATTTCAAGTTTTTCTAAATCAATGTATATGTGTGCAAATCAAATAATGCTTGAATGATAATGCATCCATCAAATTGCAAATACAAAATCCCTAACAATCTCCCCCTTTGCAATTTGATGGCAACTTACTCATCACTGAAATTACACATCAAGTCTTTAGCTCCCCCTAAGCTGGACAAGTCTTGAAATCTTCTTGGATGCTCCTCCTCTTAGCTTGGGCTCTTGGGCTCTTTTCTTCAATCTTCTTGATGCTTGGAGCTTGATCATTCTTCAAGCTTTCTCTTCTTCTTTCCTTTCTATGACCAAGCATCTTCTTTAGCTCCAAGCTTTCTTTCTTCTATTAGCTCTCCCCCTTTGACCATGCCTCTCTCTCCCTTAGGCAAGATATGCATTCTCTCCCCCTGCAGAAGATCATACAATATCTCCCCTTAGGAAGCTTGGACATTCTCTTCCCCTTTTGAGAACTTGAATGCTCTCTCCCCCTTTGACATTAAATTGCAAAGGTACCTACACACATGAAATAAGGAAAATACCTTTTAGTAGCACCTGTTAACAAAAGAAATCGAAAATGAAATTCATAACAGGCTATCATGTATGGAAGTAGTCTCTAAGGGTTCAAAGGCAATTCAAGAGTCAATTTGATCAAAACTAATACTTCCTATGACGGTTTACACTCCCCCTCAATCCATTCTCTTCGTTTGTCAAACTTTTGACAAGGTATAACTATTTGGTTCAAGAAGTAGATGGTTTAACCAAATGAGGGTCAACTTCAAGGAAAGGATTAGATTCATTTAACTATAAAGCTCAATATGATCAAATTACCAAAAGAAAGCAAGGTCTAATGAGAGAAGCAATCATGGATACCAATTGGAAAAACAAAGGATACCAATTGAGATTCAAAGATAAGTCTATTAAAACAATCACTTTAAAGTGGATTTAAAAATATAATTATTAGGAAAAATCAAAATTAGAGCTATCCATGAAGAATTGGGGTTTATTAAACATAGCATCAAATAATTTAACTATGAAGATCATATGCTATGAAAGTTTTGAAATCATTTCATTCAATCAATAAATATGACCATTAATGCACAAGAATGAGTGAAATGAAATTCAAACATGAAGCCAACCTCAACTAATAACCAACCAATATTATGAACACATAAGCATGGTGGTCATGAGATATACCTATATGAACAAAAGAGGTGGCAATATGAAAATTATTATGCTAATGGAATGTGACATGGAATGTAAACATATTACTATCAAGTTCAATCCAATGTACACAATGTCTATCACATTCATAAGAAATCAAATCAATCGAAAATTATACCAATTGAAACCAATTGAATTTGATAACATGATAAGGAGCAAGAATGTGATAAACACAAAATTCCATCAAGCATGATAAATGCATATTCATCACTTTTAAAGATATAATTAATGAGCATAGTGATGAACAAGATAAATTGCAATGCAAAAGAATATTACTTGGTAATGCATGCAATTTTCAAAGTGACTAAATCATATGAATTTAACATCTAAGATATCCATCAAACATATAGAAATACGAGGAATGGATTTCAAGGAGTTTTATATGATCTAGATCACTACTATGATGTTGAAACATGTATAAGGATGAAATCACTTTGAGAAAATACATGAATCAACATCATAACCATCCAAAAAGAAATGACTAGAAGGAATAGAGGATGGATTTTAGTTCTAGTATGGTTTCTACAAATATAATAAATAACACAACCATACATAGAACGAATTGACATTTGCATAGAGAGGATCAATCAACACTCAAGATCTAACTCATACCATATCATCAATAAAGAATATAACTATGTAAGCACAAGAAGGCATGAAGTTAAGGGAATCAATCTATCATGCAACATCTCAACTCTTAGCAAATGTACTAAGCTTACAATGCAATGGAAAAGGATATGAGGTCTATACCAAATGAACTTAGCACATTAAATCACATATGTACTTATTAGGCTCAAATGATAATAAAACAAAAGATTTTACTATAAAGCACATAAACAATCATCAATTTGCATTAATGAAAATATATACCAAGTTAGGCACACACATGCAAATCAATGAAACCATATCCAACCATGCAATGTAAGACATCAAAATCAATTTGCATAAAAAGAATGTAACTAAATGAGCAAAGATGCAAATTGTTTGTAAAAATTATTTCCTTTCAAATGATAAAATCATAATTAAGTACAAGGAAATAAATTCAAGGAAAATGTTTCTATAAATACAAGCAATAAAGCTTAGAACATTTTCCAAAGTTTTTCAAATCACTTTAATATATGAAATTCCAACGAAGAATCATTTATAGAATTATGAGCAAGTGATTTTGAAAAACAAGAAGTGTACTATTGTAAATTTTCAATTTGTAAAACAATAGACACTCACAAATTTTCCATACCATGAGATATAACTTGAAAATCAATGGAAAACTTAAATTGCTTCAAATCATTTGATTTACAAAAAGGATCTAACTATGACATTCATCAAATGATTTTCCAACATCAATTGATCATGAAAAATCTAACTATGAAAGCTTTTGTAATCACAATCAATTGATCATGAATAGATATGCATTACAAGAGATATAACTATATGAACAAAATGCAAATCCATCATGAAAATATTGTAATCAAAGGATTTTGAAAACCAAGAGACATTGCATTTTAAAAGATGTAACTATAAAGAAACAAAATGCAAATGTAACATGACCAACAAATAGATATAACTAAAAAGAATAGGTTGGTCTAGGGAGGATCAAGGCCTAAAGGTTAGTCTAAATGTGTACCAATGAAGATTCACCTAAGGTCTTGAAAAGGATATCCTTGAGAGATCACTAGAGGACTCACCAACTCTTGAAGATATAACTTGAAAAAGTCTAAGAGTGGTGCAAAGATACTATGGGGAAATTACATTATCAAACATAGTGGAAATCGTCAAAAAGATATGCAATAAATCACAACACTAGGGTTCTAATCTAGCAAGGATCAACTCCGGGTTGTTAAGCCCTAAAATGGAGTAACCCTCTCTGATACCAATTGTAAGTCCGAGGATCCGAACCCTAGAGGGGGGGGTGAATAGGGTGAGCTTCATTTATGACCAATTTTAACTTCTTTAAAACAAACTAGTCACAAGTGGTGATTACAAATAAAAAGCGAAAGCTTAATAAAAACAATCACCACAAAGCAAGCACCATCACATAAGGATTTATATTGGTTCGGCCTCAATGCCTACATCCACTACCGGCTTGTGATCCAACACCCCACCGGATTTTCACTATTTATGCTTTTCAATAGGCTAAGCAATAACCTTTACAATATGCTTTTCAAGGCTAAGCAATAACCTTTACAATGATGTTTTTCAAGGCTTAACATCAACCTATGCATTATGCTTTTATAGGCTAAGCAATAACCTCTTCAACCACAAGGTTGGTTATCTCTCTAAGTAGTGTCTAAATTACACTTGATGGAGATTCAATTAAGCTCATTACATTTGCCTCTAAAATAGGCGGATATGAAAATGAAAATCTAATACACACACTCACTATGAATGCAAAGATGAAAGCACATGATGTGTGTGTGTGATGTCCTCAATCATTTTGAAAATGAAAGTTCATAAATGTAAGCCTAAGGCTTTTGAAAGTTTTAGCTCATAAAAACATTTATGATTGAGGAAAGAATGCAAGTCACATGTTAAAAGTAACAACTTGTTAATGATATCAAAGATTCACAAGTTGTATGAAATTAATTAGCTCTAAACTTGTGATGCATAGGGATGTCAATCAAATCAACAATGTAGCTCATAAAACATAAAAATAGATTTGATTGAAATTAGGGGACAAATCATATGTAATTATAAATACAACTTGAATATGATATACCAATCAATGCAAAACAAGTTGTGAAACTTTAAAACAAAGTTACATATGATTTGTGAAGTTGTTGAATCCAAAACATAAGATATATTTGAAAGAGATTTTCTTGTGATGAAAAACAACAACCAAAGATTCAACCAAGTATATGAATCATGTTACATATAATTTCAAAGATTCTTTCATTAACATGATCTACTTAGATTTACTAAATAAAGTACTACTTGGATTGAATCAAATGGTGATGCATCCAAAACAATAGATCAATTCAAAACATAAAACATGTTAAAGACACAACAAATCATAGTTTAACATGATACTAAAGATTTACCAAAGATAAAACAAAACATGAAAACATATGATTTGTAAAGATGTTGAATCCAAAACATAAGATAGTTTTGAAAGTGATTTTCTTATGTTGAAAAACAACAACCAAAGATTCAACCAAGTATATGAATCATGTCACATATAATTTCAAAAAATTTTCCATTAACATGTTCTACTTAGATTTATCAATTCAAGTACTGCTTGAATTGAATCAATGGTGATGCATCCAAAACAATGAATCAATTCAAAACATAAACATGTTAAGGATGCAACAAAACATAGTATATCATGCTACAAAAGATTTACCAAAAATAAAACAAAGCATGACAACATATGGTTAAGGAAAGTAAAGCTTACTTGGTGATTCAACTCATTAATCCAAGCTTTAGCTTTCCTAATGATCTCCTTCATCCCTTAGTCCATTTCCCTTTGATTGGCCTCAAAACCCCTCAAGGATGGCCTCTTGATCATTAATTTTTTCAAAGGAATGAACCACTTTTTATACCAAAAAAATGCCCAACAACTAGTCCCGGGTCGACCCCATGACCCCCGGGTCGACCTGGCATTCATAACGGTCGAAAAAGTTACCGTTTGAAAAATGGCCAACGGTAGTGTACCAGGTCGACCTGCCTTTACCCGGGTCGACCTGGTACACTGCAGTTTCTGGCCCGGGACCAAAATTCCCAAAATTGCATATTTTTTGCATCTTTCAAAGTTTTTCTTGAGGGAACTTTTTGGGCCATTAAATCAAGCTTGGAAACATGTTTTAAATCAAACTAAGTGGTTTAAAAACATGAAACACAAAAAGCCTAAAAAGATTTGAAAGATTTAAACATAGGCTAGCTTGATTCATAAAACTTCTTTTTCAAATTAAAATGCATCCAATCAAAACATGCATGAAACATATGATTTACGAGATTTAAAACAATGCATCAGTAAATCAAGATTTCAAGTTTTTCTAAATCAATGTATATGTGTGCAAATCAAATGATGCTTGAATGATAATGCATCCATCAAATTGCAAATACAAAATCCCTAACAAACTGTAGGTCAACACCTCGGTGTCTTGAGTACGTGGTAGTAGGACTATGGAAACTTTGAATGGTCAAGATGGAATCTATCTATATTATCTCATTGTACCAATTAATGGATATATCATTAGTAAGTACGCACCCATCTCGATTAAGAGTTATTTGGATGGTACTGATGATCACTGTGATTAATTGGAGCTCAAGGATAATAAGATGTGAATCTAAGATTGAAAAGGACAGGTTTGATCCAATTGATCCATGGATATTGATAGAGGGGCCTACTTGTGGTGATTGAGAAATTTAAGGTCTTCTTTGTAATTTATTCTTAAACTGGAGTGCAATTGCATTTATATAGTGGTATTATTTGCAATTAACTGTGGGCCCGGATTGCACATGAGTTGTGGGGTCGCGGTGTCCCAGTTGGAGCCAGCTTTCTATGGAATCTCTAGTGGTCCCCGCTCTAGCTCAAGTAATTAGAAAGATACTAATCATACTTGAACTCCAAAAGGAAGGAATTAGAAAGTTACTATTTTTATTTGAAGTGGGACTTCTAATAATGGTAATAGTAAATTACCAATTATTGTGGAAGTGAAACTTCTATAGTAATTAGAAAGGAGAAAATCACTGATTCTTAATGGGAGTTAGACTTCTATTTCAATTAGTAAGAGGAAGTTGCTTTGTACTGTAAATAGAGGAGAGAGACCCCTTAGATGTCCACTCTTGGATCCCACACCCAATGCAAGTTGTTGCATGCCCTCTCTCTCTCCTCTTTTTTCTAGGTCTCTTCTAGTTCCTTAGAGTTTCTAGTTGGATTTTCTCTTGAAGTTTCCACCAATCTTCTTGGGACAAGAGATCTGATAGTGGGTCATAGCGTGGAAGACAACAAGTCTTGGAGATCCTAATTTGTTTCAAGTAGAGTTCTTGTTCAAGCTAATTGTCTTCTTCTCCATTAGAGCACTACCGAACTCCAAAGGTATAATCTACTTCTCTATTTGTTGTAGATTATTTTTGTTGCATGGTGTTCTGATTTCTATCTCTTAGATAGAATTTATTGCTATACATGATTGATGAGACGAAGGGATTGCATCCTGGATATGGTTTATGGCCTTATGGGTACTTGATCCCTATGTCAAGTGAGTCAAAAGTTTTGAAAATCTATCCAGGAGGCCCACCTACTTCCAACAGTTTTACCCACTAAACACCACTTGGGGTTTATCTATTGAAAATCTGAACCACTAAAATGAACACGTCCTCTTTTACGAGATCTTTCCAAATTCTACTCTAATATGAGTTGGTCCCACCATAATATTGGCCATATATGATTAATAATGTGATTTATACAATCGTATACATTATTAACCATTTGCTCAATCATTCGGTGGGACCAATACCTATCAATGTAAAATTGTGAAACATTTGATAGCAGGAGTGGACCTACATGAATCAAACCTGGGGCGGTCGCCCCAAGTCTGATCCAAAATGGTTATAGCCCATGCCCCATTCTAATTTCTACTTTTACCTATTAGATGGGAATTTGAGATAGGAGTAGACCTACATGATACAAAGCTGGGTGCGGTCACCCTAGGTCTGATCCAAAATGGCCTATGGCCATGCCCCATTCTAGTAAATTCGCCACCCCACGATAGGATATGAGTTATTTATACTTAACTTGTAAAAAAAAATCATGTTTTTAAATAAGTGGAGATCATTGCTATTTGATGTTGATTTTGAAATTTTAAATTGACCATTTTTCGCCCCACCCAAATAAAAATCATGAATACACCACTTTTTGATGTGTTCATTTTTGAGAAGTTTGAATTTTCAAAAGACAAGGCCCACTCCCCCCTCACTCTTTGTGAAGGAGAGACATTGAGCCGGACTCCACTGTGATCGATCTTAGCCCAACTAAACAACCCCAAAGGTGTAACTTTCGCAACCCATTTAAACAGTTGAGGTCAAGTCTTCATGTAACTCGGGCCTAAAAACTGGCAAGCCCTGGGCAGTGGGCACACCCTCAGCGTCGGCTGTTCTCGTATGATGTCAATGTGAACGGGTCCTCCACTGACTTTAGTACCATCTTCGATGCGGGCCCCACCAACCACGTGAAAGACAGTGAAAGCTGAGAAAGAATCGAGAAAAGGAGGAAGGTCGAGAAGACAGCAGGGAGCCACCAACCCAAATATGATCTCTCTTCCTACCGTTCGCAGTTAGATGTTGATGAGCCGCTGCGACAGCATAACATTCACATGTCTACCTTCTACGCCTGTGGAAGTGCGGCTAAGATGCTATGAGTCGCGGGCGGCTATTTAAAGACGAATCAAGCTCGACCAACAAGCAGTAGCTAATTAGCTGTAAGCTTTCGAGGACCAAGAGTAGTAATTAAGAAGCCCGTCCGTCGTGTGTTTGTGAGAATTCCCAAGAGAGATGGCAACCCAAACAGCCGTGAAGAAATTGGCATGCGTAACGGGAGGATCTGGGTTCGTTGCAGCGTTGCTCGTGAAGCGATTGCTGGAGAAGGGATATGCGGTCAACACTACCGTCAGAGACCCAGGTTGGTTCGATTTCCACACTTACCTAACCTACCTACCCTTTTACTTTCTTCTTGATGACGGAGAGAGCTGGACTAGCTTACAGCAGCAACGGGTGCAAACTTGGTTACTAAAAACGGGTTGGTTGGATACAGTTTGTGCTCGAATAAGTAGACACATAGGTAAACGCAAGGGGTGAACTGACCTACATTACATGCTTGATTTTGGACTGGGTCCATTTACAAAACTAGTGTGAAAACTAATTCTCTGTATGATTAATGAATTGTAATAACCTTTAGCAACTCCCATCTCCCTTAAAAGACTTTGAACTCTGATATCATTTGTGCTAGGCAGGCAAACAACCATTAACTTCTGTTTGTTTAACTTCAGTTTAGGCACTTTTAACACAAAAAATAATAATAATAAATTTAGAGATAGGGAAATTTTACATGCACCCCCTAATGTGCTGAGGCACCCACCTCCCTTCATAAACAGTGATTGAAAACAATAACTGTTTATAAAGGGAGGTGGGTGTGCTCGCATAAGGGGAGGGTGCATATAGAATCACCCTTTGGACATGTTTTGTGATGCTCTCCAATCCCACATCGACTATAGATAAGAAACTAACTGGAATTATAGGGAGTAGAGCTTGTACTCTTTAGAATGCATGAGCCGCTAAATACATGTGTGAATCCTCCTTTACTGATTGGACATCACAAGCTGGTAGGCCCAGCTGGCTCATGGAATAGACTCAGAAAAGGATTTACAAATTAAATAGTCATCTACCGAAATTTAATTCTATTTGACATTCTTGGAGATCAAATGGAAGTCTTATTCAAGTAGGTGATAAAATCTACAAAATCTTAGATTAATTTAGACAAGTGGGTCCTTCCAAGCGGCCACAGTGGTAGGGGTGTAAAGTGGGCCGTGCCGGCAGGCTGGCCCGGTCATGCCTGGGGGTCGCCAAGAACGGCCCAAGCACGGCTTAGGTTGTACCGTGCTGGCTGTGCCACCCACATGCCCGCCCACATGCCTTTAAAATTGAAAATGACTTTATGGATTTTTAGGAGTTCTCCACTTGAAATAATGTTAAAACTATTAAAATAAATTCACAAACATTGATGCTAATTTACATAACAATAACAAATTTTTAATGATTTTAAGTTTAATATTTTATTTATATAAAAAAAACCGGACTTTTTGTATATAATTGTTGTGCTGGGCTGTGCCGGTCCGGCCTAGTCAACGGGCCGTGGCCAGGGATTTTTTCGTGCTCTGCGGCCCTGCCCAATTTACACCCCTAGCCACACATCACCTGTATATTCCAAGTCAGCTTCTATGGTAAGAGCTTTTGATATTTAATGGAGGCTGGAACTGCATTGTTCGTTTTCTCTTTTGGTAGAAAGACTACTCGGTTGGTATTTACCTTTTCTCCCTTTAGTTATTAGCTTTCCTCTTCGGTCCGTAGTAAAAGCTTTTGCCACTGGTTTTTATGTCGGAGAGTTATCACATATGGTGGTCTGGCTGGGCCCATTGAATTGGCCTTTTTATAGTGGGTTGTTTTGAGGTTTGATAGAGATTTTGTTTAGTTTGGGTTTGAGAGAGGGTTTGTTGGGTTAGGGTGTGAGAGAGTGTTTGTTGAAAAGAAAAGTAAAGGGTTTGTGGGTTAGTTGAGAAGAAGAAGAAAGGTTTTGAGAGAGGGTTTGTTGATGTTTGAGAAGAAGAAAATGGAGTTGGGAAGGGGACTTGGCCCAATCCGGCTTGACCCAGCTTGGTGAAGACCGAACTGAGTCAACTCGGAGTCGACAGATTTTAAAACCTAGCAAATAGGTCTGGACTCAAGCTGAATTAGAATGACCCAGCCCATTTCTAATGCCATCTGACACTGCACTTTGCTGAGCTAAAAGTGTCCATTAAGAAACTGCTTATTTTTTATCCCTATCAACTGAAAAGAACAGAAGGAGATTATGAACTAAAGATCAAACAATCGTTTGTTAGACCATTATATTCATTGTGGGCCAATCTGATCAAGTTGGATCATTGATGATTTAAATTTCATGAATGCATACATTAATCTATTATTTTTGTTTCTTGTTTATGTTACAGCAAATAAAACAAAGGTTTCTCATCTTGTGGATCTTCAAGGTCTGGGTGAGCTAAAACTTTACCAAGCAGATTTGACAGATGAGGGCAGCTTTGATGAAGCTATCTCGGGCTGTGACATCGTCTTTCACGTCGCCACACCGGTGCACTTCGAATCCAAGGACCCCGAGGTTACAAAATTTTTACAAGCCCTTCCAAACAGAATTTTGATTTTCATTGAAATGCAAGTCCTTTTATGGCCCAATTATTTGATCAGTGTATGAAATTCCCAGGAACCCTAAGCCATGCCTAAGTGTCAAAAAAATAAAATTGGAGTAAAGGTGAAGATTTATACCAGGACATCCAACAATCTCTCCTTTGGTAGGAACATAGTTACCTGGTCTGCAGTTTGACTAACTACCATTCAAATTCCATTTCGTTACCTGGGACTTACTTGATCAGAAGATTTCAAGACTTCAACAACTTAGATGAACTTTCACCAAAAAAAAAAAAAAAAAAGAAAACCTAAGACGAACTAAATTCATCTTTGCACACACTATAAATCCATCTTTATGGCCAACATCTAAAATTCCAACCATGCGACCAATTTACTTAGTTAAACTTGTGCCCAAATGGTTAAAATAAAAACCGAAGTAAAATTTCATTTTTACAAGTGCTCAATCTTACAGTGGGGCCAACTCCATTGGAGTTTGATTGAACTAATGTTAATACATAGTACAATTATTTGGACCAGCTTGAATTTCTTAGGTGGACCTGATTGATTGATTTATAGGACTAAGCTTTGAGAATTGTATGAGAACTGTTCATGGATTGAACTGCCAATAAGCAAGCAAATTGTTTGTAGTTCAAAGGCTTCATTAGCAGACTGGGTAACTATGGGTTGGAATCATAAAACTGTTGAATCAAATTCCCATCTACCTTTCCACCTTATGTCCTTCCATTTCCATTTCTTTAACGCCCTTTAAACCCATTTTACTATATATTCCCGGGAATTCTATACAAAATAGGGCAAACTCACCTTAGTCCATTTCATCTCCTCTAAGCTCTTTTTTTTTTTTTTTCTTTTCTTTTTCCTTTTTAGAATGATATGATCAAGCCAGCAATCCAAGGTACACTGAATGTCCTCAAGTCGTGCATGAAAGCAAAGACAGTGAAGCGTGTAGTTTTGACCTCCTCGGCAGCTGCTGTGTCCTTAAATCAGCTGACTGGAACAGGCCATGTTGTTGATGAGGAATGCTGGAGTGATGTGGAGTTTTTGGCTTCTGAGAAGCCACCCACCTGGGTAAGCTTAGCAAAATTCTTTTCTTGAGGTTTAGTTAGTTCAGCTCTCTTTTAACTTGTTTAGACTTAGTGATTCTCTAATGATTTATGTAAATACCTGTGTAACTTTTTCCTGACCAATATTTGGTGAACTTCTGTCAGCCCAGGTGCACCCATTCTTTGGAGTCCACTTAGGTCTACCTTGGACACATCCAATTTGTGGGGTTGGGTGATATGTGTGCGGGTCATTGAGGATAGTTGATGCATCCAATAGAACCAAGCCTCAAAATTGACCCACATAAACAATCAATACAAGACCTTCATGGAAGATCCATGCAAGACTGGCACCATATTTGCCCAAGAGTCATCGGAGTTTTCTATTTCCACCCATATGGCTAATAGTTTTGTTATCTGCGGGGTTCATGCCAATTTTGGTAATTTGCCTTGATTTTTCCCTAAGAAGTTTTTATAAAAGAAAAGGATGTACAGAATGAAAATTAGTTAGTGGCTTGAGTTTGCTTAATTGGGAAAGAAGCTGCCTTCCTAATCATCCTTTGGATTGATCTCCAGCATCAAGTGGTTCCCCTGTTAAATCCAGCATCGAGTGACTGTGAGGTTTTGGTGCTTCTGTTGTGTGCTCTGATCACGCTAGCCCTTCTGGGCTGCGCCAATGGGAATAGTCCAAATTCCACTCTGAATGTATAATCCTAACCCTTGATTTGAAGCATCATAGTCGACTGCTTCTTCTATTTAATTATAATCCTAATCATTGATATTGGAGAGTCCTAGTTTGATGCATTTTCTTTCTTAAAAATCAGGAAGAAAGAATACCCTTCATGATTTTGTTCTTTGCAAGGAATGTGTGGTTCTTAGTAAGATGATTCCTTTTGGTGTGGATCCATATTTTTTTCCTTCCCATTGCATTCTTTTCCACATTGTTATATAAGTCTCTCTCTCTCTCTCTCTATATATATATATATATATATGGGAATATTCATGTGCATCTATCCCTCACCATAGGGTGAGGGGCACTTTCCCTTTTTGCACATGAAGACAAGGAAGTGTACCTCACCCTATGTACTTGGAAATTCACTTTTGTACTTGAAAATCCCCATTTATGGAAGTGTCCCTCACCCTATGGTGAGGGATAGATGCACATGAATGTTCCCCATATATTTATATATATACATATATATATATATATTTGTACTACAAATATATATATATATATATTTATGTATGTATAACGGAGGCACCTGTTAAAAGGTGTGAAAGCATGGAGATTGTTAGGAGTAGGAGAGGGAGAGGGAGACCCAAGAGAAGTTGGAAAGAAACTATTAAACATGATCTTGCCTATATGGATCTAACGGAGGACATGGCCCTAAACAGATTTGATTGGCGCCATCAAATCCATATAGCCGACCCCACTTAGTGGGAAAAGGCTTGGTTTGGTTTGGTTTGGTTTATATTTATGTATGTATAAATGTATCTCTCTTACACACAAGCAGTTGAGAGCTAATCATAGTAGGTCTGTGGTTGAATAGATTTCTCATAGGTGAGCTCCACTTCACAGAAAAGGGAGTAGAAAAGAGGCATATATGCTAAATAACATTTTTTGAGAAGAGGAACCAAAGTAGGGTCCTTAATTTTTGGTTAAAAAACATATTCTCGATGTTTGAGAAGCCTTGCACTGATCATGGCTGAATGGGCTGAGTTTGGACTTTGCTTCTGCCTAGCAAGCTTAGAGTGCTGGATTAACATTTGATTGGGCACAACCTTCAAGCTAACCTTCAAGCTAATATGTTAGTTATTTACATTGCAGGGATACCCGGTCTCGAAGACACTAGCAGAGAAGGCAGCATGGAAATTTGCCGAGGAAAACAAACTGGATCTCATCACTGTTATTCCTGTTCTCATGGCCGGTCATTCTTTAACTAAAGATGTCCCCAGTAGCACTTCTCTTGCGATGGCCTTGCTCACAGGTGAGAAAATTATAATTCAAAATTAATTCACGCCTTTGTCTGTGTCCATATTGGTGTTGCAGATGGCCAGGATAAACCCACCCAGCTATTGGCTGGCTGATTTTCTAGCCTGAAAACTAAATGGCCTTAGACTATGTAAGTGTTAGCCTAAAGCTCTTGCTAAATCTCCCAACTCGCCGAGCCCTAGCATATCTAATACTAACCAGCCTTATCTATTGCTTAAGGACACAGGCTTAGGATTAGCATCTGCCTGGTTGGGCTGGGCTGGAAATGAACTTCTCCAAGTCCAGTGCTTTTATTTGGTCAAGTACATTTCACAATCGGGTTTGTAGGAGTAGTTTATGCCTATCTCGAAAGTAATATGTCCTGTGTGAAAATGTAGAGCGGTAGTATCCAGTAATAATCCATCAACCCAGGTCCGGCTTGTTCCGCCTTTGGGCCAAGAAATATCTGAGCCCATCCCACAGGCCCGAGCCATTGCATATATATTTTCATTTTATGGAAGCACCAACAACATACAAGTGAACAATGAATAGTCTTTTTTTTTTCCCCCGGTTTTGTAGGTAATGAATTCTTGATCAATGGTTTGAAAGGTATGCAATTGCTCTCTGGATCGATCTCAATGGCACATGTGGATGACGTTTGTCAGGCCCACATATTTTTGGCTGAGAATGAATCGGCCTCTGGGCGATACATATGCTGCCAAATCAATACGTGTGTCACAGAGCTGGCTAAATTCTTGTCAGAAAGATACCCACAATACAAAGTCCCCACTGAGTAAGCACTTCAAAGCATGCCATTTTCTTTCTTATTTTGTTTTATTAAACATTTTAACGATCTACGAACAAAATATATGGTTTTAAATTGGTCAGGGACAAACATATTACTTGAGTGGACCCAATCAAATAATTTTGGGCCTGGATGTAGGCTTAGATGTCTCGGTTTGGATATAGGGCCATGGGTAGACCTACATACTATTGTTGACAGACTTATGCAGACTATACCTTTATCATCACCATGATCATCATTAACTTAGCCCTATGTTATCAATAGAGGGTTGGGCCAAAGAGCTCTATTTATTAACTATGAACATCTACACCATCTGTTAAGTAAACCACTAAGGTGTATGAATGTGAGGTTTCATCCTAGGGTGGAAGAGACTTGTTTGTGGCTGTGAGGGAAGGAATGTAAAATATCCTAGAAAGACAAAAGAGCACACTTCATAATGTATAATATCCTTCAACTTGCATATCCTAAAAGGTACATTTAGATATGTTACTGTAGAGTGGTAGCATGTTATAACTAATGTCAATTAAGTGTTGGATAGTCACAACAAGAAGGGATCATTACTTTACCTATCACCAATAATGTAGCCTTATCCAATCTACTCAAGGTTGCCTTTCTGTGTTCTACTTTCTTATTTTCAGCCATGCTCTTTATAACTGTACCGTCCATCATATCTTTCCTCACTACTTTATTACAGTTCTCTGAACTTGTAACCATTCAGTTCATTGTATTAGGATTGCCACTATTGTCCTTTGAACATGCCCAAAACATTCCTTGATTTTTCTTTTTTCTTCTCTTCTCTATTAGCTACCCATAGGTTCTCATATATATGTACTCATAATCTTATCCTTTCTTGTAACTCCGCACACTATATTTTCGTGTGTATCTCAACAACATCTACTGTGACTTTAATTTTTTGCCCAAATATCGGACGCCATACAAAAAAGCAGATCTAATTGCCATCTTTTAAAGGTAACATTTGATCGAAGTGACACTCGATGGCTGAAAACGACACCACAACCTTGTCTCTGTTTTGTTCCCCATACACTGATAATGTCTTTATTCCATACATTTTTTTTATTGGTGACATGTCTCAAATACACAACCTCAAAGTTGCAATAGTGAGCACCTTCTACCATGCCACAAACTATGTCTTGCATTGATCATATTTCCTATATCTAAATTAGATCCTCTATTTTTTTCATAATTTTGTTTTGCTAGATGAGTGAGTGCTACATTTATTGTGAGACAACCTACCTCCCCAAGGATCGATCCCTGGGCAGCTGTGCGAGATGAGACACCCTTGCCATTAGGGTGTCTCATGTTTCTCTATTTTGTTTCATAAGTGTCACTATGTTTCTAAGAAGAAGTTTCTCTTATGAGTGGGCTGCATATGCTGTCCAGTTCTATGGGGTCCACTTAGGTCCACCCTTGATCATTGAAACATTTTCCACTATTTTTAAAAGACTGTTAGCCTGTTAAATCAAACGGTAGGGTAATCTGGTGGGACAGTTTTTTGCATGATCTGTATCAATAAAGAGGCGTTCCTATTCATCCCCGATAGGAATGCATCTAAGTGTGCCACATGAGATGGACCTCATTTACACAGTATCCAGTCTGCTCGTAGTCGTAGGTGAAAATCTTCCATGTTTCTGAATCTTTCGCATATAATACCAAGTTGTTTTTGAGTTTGATAATCTTATCGTCTTTAGACCACATGATGTCAAATAGACTCGACTCAACCAATCGGGTATGAATCTAGGATTTAGACCAATTTTAAAATAAGAGCCTTGTCCTATACACCACATGGACCTGAATACTCAAAAGAGTAATTATATATATAGTGGTAAATATAATGTATGTATACATAAAATATGACATATATACAATTATTCTTTAGGTATAGAAGTAAATAATTTCTTAAAAATTATACACGGGTTCAGGCCCAGATTAGGTGCATATTCTAGTTCAGTTATACAGTGTGCTTAGGTATATTGCAGGTCTTGAAATACATACCAATTTGGATATGGATTCAGACATCGGAATGAATATCTCAGTTGAGGCCTGGGTCCAAATACATTATGACAGCTACCAGAACCCAGATGGTCCTCATCATATAAATATATATATATATATATATATATATATATATATTTTTAATTGTTGTAACTTGTGTTTTGTTATCCGATAAACTGCAGTTTTGGCGGTTTTCCAGCAACACCCAAGTTGAGCATCTCCTCAGAGAAACTCATTAAAGCAGGGTTCACCTTCAAATATGGGATCGAAGAGATTTATGATGAAACGGTGGAGTACTTCAAATCTGTGGGACTGTTGGCTGAATGAGGCACTTCCCTTTCTACCTTTTCCAGGGCCCTTGCAAGTTTAGTTTCAGTTGATGTAAGCTTTCATAAATGCTGGACAGCTTTTGGCTTGGGGAAGCTATCAGTAATATCTTACTGTTTACTTTCAAAAGGACAATTGTTTACTGTTGTCTCTATTCTATGCTATTTTCTTTTTCACCTATATTCTATTGTGGGTCTTGCGTCAAACATATGGAGATATAGGCTTGCATTAATTATTAGTTAATCTGGATGTTGGATTTCTTTGTTCTCTGGATTTGTGTAGTTCTTGGACGAGGAATTTTGGCTGCCAATGGTTAAGAAGTTTGGAACTTCTAATTCCTTTTTTGAGGTTCAACTTCTTGTATGGCAGACATGTAGTAAAAGTGGGATTGGAAGTGCTTAGTGTGGATTAGGGGTACCTAAAAAAGGGCATGTCTGATGATTGTAAGTTGTAAGCGTCTATCTAAAGGGCCTGGAAGTTTAACTGATTTAGGCACTTATATGACGGTTAAACTTTAGACTCTTAGATGTTTGAATCAGGAGATGATGGTAATCTTTAACCCAACTCTAATCCATATAAAGAGCTTCCAGATTACACTCATTCATATGCATCATTAAAGGCAAAACTTGCAAACCATTCACAGCCAACTTGTTTTCTTTGGTTTTTGTATTTTCTTTTTTTCGTGCCAGAACATTTCTGTTCGAACAACTCTAACATTCTATCTTCAATCAATTATATCCTAAAACCAAAAGAAATATTCCGAAGAACAAAGTTATGGATCTAAGATCCTTATGTCCGTGCATGTTGTCTACTTGACGTACATTTGTCCCACTCAATCAACGGTCATATGATCATGTTCATTTGAAAAATATCCCAACCACTACATGGGGTCTAGTTTTGATGCCCTCAACTTCAATTTGAATTGGTGATGTATCACCGGATTCCGGTCATTTCCTCAAGAATAAATTATAATTTAACAAGAGTTGGGTCCCCTTAACCAGAGGTCCATCTACACGTAACCTTGCAAAGAGTCTTCTATGTTCTACTTCTCCAGAATGCCTCGACCTTTATGGCAAACCTTTTTGTAATTTAGCAGGTAGAAGTCGGATCTTTATAAACCAAGATCGGGAACTCAGTTTATGCATTTCAATCATCCGACTTACCTGCCAGTTTTTATGTCTTTTTTTTTTTTTTTTTTTCTCTCTCTCTTTTCCGCTTTTCTTTCTATTTGAGAAGAGAGAAGACTCAAACTACAGCCGGGGACAGATATTTGACTTACTCGTAAACTGTGATCAGGGCGACCAAGTTCTGTGGATCCAAACAGGGCCCAGGAACAGAAAGTACACTTGTATTCAATCACTCAACATCCACACCCTAAGGAGTTGTAGCTGTGCATTGGTAAAACTATAGTAAAGATTCAATAAAAGATCAAATAAAAAATGTCAAGTTTCAAAACTAATACTTCTTTGACAAACATTAAAGTTGTATTTCAAAGTTTAAAAGATGAAACTAAAGACAATTTAGAGTTTCAGATTTAGCCTGTCATATTTTATATATCAATTTTTATTTATTGACCAGTTCTTTAAAACTAATTGGTTTGAATGTTTGGACGAGTGAACCACAGATCCCACAGTTCAACAAAGAGTGATCGTACTGGTTAGCGAAATTTGTGCTGAAGATGTTCCCATCTAATGTTCAGGGGGACGTGGGGCCATCAAAAGAGTGGAATCCCTTTAGTTTAAAGGCCCCGACCATGACAACCAAATGTGGGAACAGGAGAAAATTACCCACATGTGAAGCAAATTGAACAAGGCGCAGCAAGAAAGTTGGGTGATTTTCAGTAGGGCCGTCAAAATGTCATACGACCCGTTAACACGACACGAACCCACACGATATTAACGGGTTTGGGTTGGCTCTTAATAGGTTCGGGTCGTTAATGGGTCAAACCAGTTAACACGTTAAGTTAACGGGTCGGATATGAATTAAACAAGTAATCCGTTAACAACCCGCTTGATCCGTTAAATTTTTTTTTTTTACTCCCTAAATATAAATAAATTAATTTATATTCATAAAAAAAGAAATTAAAATTTATTGTTTTATAGTGGGTTTTTAGGTGGGATCCACTTGAGATCCTCACTTATAGTTTCATGTGGCTTATATATTTTTCTTCTTCTATTTTTTGTATAATTTTTTTTTTAAATTTCGAAATGACTTAATTATTTAACGGGTTAACAGGTTGCGTCGGGTAACCCGTTAAATTAACGGGTCGTGTTCGGGTTAGATTTTTTGACCCGTTAAGTTAACGGGTCGAGTACGGGTTGAGGTGATTTTAACCCGAATTCGTTAACCCGTAATCCGAATTCGTTAACACGACACGATTGACAGCCCTAATTTTCAGACAGAGAGAGAGAGATTAAACCCTGTGATGGTTATAACAAACTATAAACCTATCATAGGTGCCAAAACCTGTGATGGTGATGACAAACTATAAAGCCATCACACTCATGATTGAGTGGCGTCGACGCCATTATTTCACATAAATGCCCAGGGATCCAACCGTAGGTCCTCAAGGTAAAAGTATCACATCCTACTTTATAATCAAATGATATTTGAGAAAGGGATATACTGGTGTATCCGATACTCAAAAGGGAAACATGAATGAGTGGACTTATTTACTTGAAGAATGCAGTCATGTATATGAATATGAATAAAGCTGGATGCTGGAACTTATGTTGAAAACTGGATCAGTGACTGAATGATGTTAAAAGGCGTTGAACACCTGCATTCCATGAATTGAAGAATATGAAATATGAGACTGATTCAATTAAACGATGTTAGAGTTCTTACAGAGTTGTCATTAAGTCTTATCCGTGATCGCGTGTTGGATACTATCATGTGTGGTAGGGGAGCTATAGTTTGGCCCTATTACTGCGTGGAGTTATAGTTAACTGCACATTACAATGGAACATGATGTAGTTTCAGATTTCCCTAGTCTACAGCTAGGGTGTTGTCACTCCACTTTGAGGAGGATGTTTGATGTCACTCATACTATGAAGACTGTAAGTGCCTAAAAAGTACGGACTTGATTTAGTGGGATTTGCCACGAAACTCTTGGGAAAGAAGAGGACTTCGAAGGCCTGAAACATGAGAGAGATAGGTTAGAGGCCTTGGCTGTGGTCAGCCGAAGGCACTCCAACGCCTAAGTTAGTACAGTTGCTGAACGAAGGGTGAGTAAATGGAGAAGAAGAGAGGACTCAGGATTTCTTACCCCCTGCTTGCTTTACCTCGTGCAAATATATAGGTGTTGGCCTCCTCAGACCCTTCCTTAGTGGGAGTTGGTGAGTGCATAGTCCTATCAGACCATACTTTTTTCCATTAGTGGAGGTAGGTAGAGGTTCTGTCCCATCAGACCATACATTGACCTTCTATATGATTGCTGATGCGACGGCTGAGTGAGATCCATGTCTTTTCTATATCTGGTGCCCATCTTGTCTGTCAGAACATAGTCGTAATCTCATTAATCTTTGATTGATTGATACAACGCCCACCTCGGTCGGCCGAGCCGCTGGAAACCTCACTATGGATTCGCCTCGGCACCCTTGCCGAACTGCGGATTCTCTGTATTTGCCGATCTGCATAAGAAGGGAGGGGTCGGACCGAGGTGAACTCTAGAAGCCGAGATCAGGACAAGCCTAGCTGGTTCATTTGCTAGATTCTGTGCTCACGAAATGTCCCCACACAATTGCCCCCTAGCTCTGGGTCTCATAGTTCGTCTTTGAGACCGAGAGTGTAACGCCCCAATTTCGGATACCGAGAAAATCGTCAAGATACCCGAAGTTAGCGCGCTACTTCCCAGAAAATTCGAGGACTTCCAAGATCATAGGTCCGCAGTGAGGTCCAATTTAAAACTTTTTAAACGATATAAGATCAACGGTTAATAATGCGGAAGCATATGAATATAACGGAAGCAATAATAGGGTATCATATATCTAAGTCAAATATAGCAGAGCTGAAATCCAACCAAAAGCATTAAAGTTGTAAAGATCAAAAGTTCATTACAGATTAAGACAGCTACCATACTCACTACAAGAATCACTCAAAATCCCAAAATAACATTAGAACTTTCACACCCCAAGTGCTGGCTCTCCAACTTTCAACTCGACCTCTTGGTCGGCTGGTCCCCATCCGTAGTCTCCTGCTACAGATACCTCAGCTAGCGCAAGCGCGCCGTCCTCGTAATCGGGGTCGAAACCTAAGCACCAAGAATGGTCAGATCTAAAGATCTGGCGAGTCACAGTATACAAGTAATATAGGATAAATGTATCAAAAGAGTAAAGACAAGCATATGGTTAAAAAGAAATATCAAGATACAGAATCTAGGCAGTTGAGCAGGATAAGCATTGAGAATTAGGATAAACATAATATCTAATCTAAAACAATATGGTACATTCACACGAGTTGGATACCGCATGATATTATGCCGCGGCCCTCCCATACTGAACACAGTCGCAGCGGGGAATCTCACCAAAGTTGGGGAATGACGAGCCCCACAATCACACTCATCAGTCTCACCACACTCATCACTCGGGGAGACTGGACCCGGCATCACGCCGTCCGTCTAAAACATAGCTCATCATGATAGCTCACTCAACACTCATAAATAGCTCCTACCAGTGATGATCAGTCAACAGGCTGAGCTTAGAACAACTGAGTGAATGTCTATGCCGACTCAAGGAAACAATGAAGGTCTGTGTCTGTCTAGGCTTTACCTTGCGTGAACAAGGTCCTAACAAATTTCCTAAGAGGTCCAAGTATCAATTCATTACCATGGATCACAATCCAAGTCCAAGCCCACTCGTTGGATCCATACCCAGGCTCATCAAGTACATGGCCTAGTCTAAGACAGTCCAAACGAGGTAACAAGTCTATTTCCAATGTTAAATAGTCCAATATAATCAACCTCTCCAATCTAGGGTATTATACAACCATACATAGGCCATAAAAGGGCCCGCCTAGCCACAGACACAGGTCAATGTTCACCCATTTATATCATCGGGTCACCTCTAAGTAGTCCTAGGTTCAGGTCTTCCATTTATTCAATTCATTAACAGGTATAAACAATAATAAGGACAATAGAGTGACAGTAATATGAAGAGCGATATAATATCCAAATACAAGATTCAATGGGAAATATCAACAGTCCAACCTAAGTAATTGGTCCACTATCTGGTTCAGGTCAATCTCAGGTAATTTGATCCTTAAATGATACCTCAGATGCTAATAAATACTGTGTTTGGTGCTCCAGAAGTTACGAGCATCATTAGTAACACATAAGGGTCGAATTATCTTAGATTCCATAACCTGGACCCTAATTACTGGACCCCACGAGTCAAGGTTGAGTCACACCATCGACTAGGGCTGGGCACAGTGATGGAAGTCAATTTGGATGGTCAATGGGTCCCACACATGATCACAACAATAGAAATTAGAATCTGGGAGGTGTCGTTGTACACAGTGTGCTCAGCTGACTTCCTGGCCTGGGTAATCAGCTCGGCACACTAGGATCAGGGAAGTATTCCTCCTGCAGGCAATGCCTGGTTGTTCAGAAATTCCTGTGAGCTCGGCAAACCCCCTGGCCTAGGTAGTTGGTCGTGCCCACTGAAAGTCCTGGTTTAAGGAGATGTCCTAGGTCCTAGTTTCCCTTGTTGGAAATCTGCCTTCTAGGAATCAAGCTCGGAGTTCGGCTAAGCACAGAGCTCGGTAAAGTACAGAGCTCGGTAAAGCACAGAGTTCGGTAAAGCATAGAGCTCGGTAAAGCACATAGCTTGATCAAGTACTGGGCTCGACAAAGTGCAGAGCTCGGTAAAGCACAGAGCTCGGTAAAGTACAAAGCTCGGTAAAGCATAGAGCTCGGTAAGATACTCAGCTCAGTCACCCATCTCAGTTCGGCAAAGCGTTGAGCTCGGTCAGACACTGAGGCAGCTCGGTCAAGCACTGAGCTCGGTCAGGCGCTGAGCTCGGTCAAGCGCAGAGCTCAGACATATCACTGAACTCGGCCATGACACTGGGCTCGGCCTTGACTCTGATCTCGGCTTGAGCATCGTGCTTGGCAAAACACTAAGTTGTCAAACGCAGAGCTCGGTCATATCACTGAGTTCGGTCAAACGCAGAGCTCAGACATATCACTGAACTCGGCCTTGACACTAAGCTCGGCTAAGACACTGATCTCAACCAATAGGACGCAGACGCTCTGCAACTCCGGAGTTCTGGTTTCCTTTTTATCCAATCCAGAACTCAACCCATCTCGTCCAATCACCACATACACATCCAGAATCATGAAAAACACTCCAATACACATTCAACCATCCAGTCCATGAGCCATTGATCTTCCAAATGAGATCAACCCATCCATCAATGGCCAAACATCCATGAAAACATGCTCAAAGGTAGATCTAACAATTCTAACATCAATTGAATAGAAATCTCAGAATCAAAGACAATAAACTTCCATTCTATGTTAAATAAGCATATTGCACTTGCCTTGACCAATAGCAGAAGGAACGGAGAGAAAACAGAGATCCAATCCGGTAAAAGAAAGGGGAAATCCCAGCTCTATGGTCTTCTCAGACTCACGATCAGCCCCAAAACTCAGATTTAGAAGAAATCTCTACTCCTATACCCATTTCCACAAGAGAATTGCCATAAGGAAGGAGATCTAGAGGGAGAAAGAGGGAATTCCATAGGAACTGAACTAGAAGAGGGTACTCACCTGATTTTGTTAGGGAGAGGGATGACCGAGATCGAGATAGAGAGAAATCCAAGTAAAATAGGTTGCAGCTGAGATCGTCTTCTTCTTCTTTTTAGGGTTCTATAAGGAGAATGAGAGGGAGAAGACAGAATTGGAGGGAATTTGGGAGAGTGTTGGAGGTAAATAAGGGAAGAAGAGGGAAATGAGAGAGAGGAACAGTAGCCAACATATGGTGTGGGAGGGTGTAGTATAAATAGGTTGAGTTGGGTGGCTAGGTACAGGAATACCCTTTTGTTAACATAGGATTAGGGTTAGAGTCATGGGTAGTTTGGTCTTTAGGTGGGACTCTAGAAGCTTCTCAAGTGGAGAACCCCCCTATAGTAAATACTAATAACTAGCTAGGGCCTCTAACCAACTCAAAACTTATAAAAGACACTCTAAAAACTCTATAAATTACACAAAGGGTCTATAACTTAGGAAAATATATATCTACTCTTACTAACCCCTATTAATTAGTATAGATAAGTATCGTAGGCTATAAAATAGTATTCAAATTCAAAAGTGAGGGTCCACAAGGGGTGGGGCCTCACAGAGAGCTTAGCGCTAAGAGGGGGAACCTTCATCTCGGTGTGGGTCTTTGGAGAATATGGATGTCTCATTTATGATGCCTTTACCTTAGGCAATTAATGAGGTGATTAATGCTGCAGCCACTTTGTCTACCCAAGGTAATTAATTAATGCACTACCGTCATTTCGCCTGCCCTAGACAATTAATGAGGTTAGTGAGCGTGGCTCTTTGTTCTATGTGGGGAGCGAACCGTCGGTGCCACGTGTCGCTGTTTGAAGAGGCGTGTGGCGACTTGCATGTGAACCTCTGAAGTCGAAAGGACACCCTCCTATTTCTTTTATAAATAGGGATGCTGCTCCTCCTCCTTGTTACTTTTGCGTTCGTCGGAGAAGACGATTTTTCGTAGAGAAGAGAGTAGAAGAGAACCCCTGATGCTACCAAGACCCCATCCTCTTTCAGTCTTCGCGAGTGTTCGTGAGTCTCCTTCTTCGTTTCTTTTCTCTTCTCCAACTCCATCTCCAGCGTTTCTTAGGGTTTCTGCGTTTTTATTTCTTTTGGGTTTCTTGTGTCTTAAAAAGGAATGGGGGCTTACAGGCATTGGGCGGACACTCCTGAGGCCATGACCATCTTTAGGGGGATGTATGGCATCCCTGACGATGTCCAGACCAGACTAGATAACCCAGAGGACCCTTTCGACGGGTTTACTTTTCGTGATGGCTGGATGCCATTCCCTCTGATAGCCATAGTCGAAGGTGGGGTTAGATTCCCAATTCACCCCCTCCTCAGGGTCTGTCTATCTTCCTGGCACCTCAGCTCCTGCCAGTTGATGCCAAATGGCTACAAAATAATAATGGGCGCCATAGAGCTTAATAGGATTTTGGGGATTAACCTCGGTGTCCGTGACATCAAGGATGCATATGACATATGTAAGTCAGTCGGGGATGACCACTGTTTTTACCTCCGAGGGAGGCCAGGACGGGAGCAGTTCGTTACCGACCTGGAAGACTCGAGCCGACACGCTGGGGATGACCTTCTGTTTGTCTTCGGCAACTGGGAGTTTGGGACGAGTGAGACCGCAGCGGAGAGGCAGTACAGGATACCCCGTCATTTTGGGATTCCTCCAAGTAAATGCCGACCTCTTATATGTTTTTATTTGTTTGTCTTTTTTTCCTTGCCGACCTGACGTCCTTGACCTTGTCGTGCAGAGATCGGGTAGAGGAAACGTGAGGCCATCATTTCTGGTTGGAAGCCGAACAGCGAGTGGCAAAGGGCGGTGCGAAATTACAAGGGTCATAACACTCGGGCCGCCTGCTCGCTTCTTGGGTACAAACCTAGGTATCGTACCTACATTAAGAGGAAGCTTGAAGAGCCAGAGGACGCCCCCTGCCGAGTTCGAGCGTCGACAGTCTTCTGGCGTCTGGACTTCTCTTCTCCAAGTTGAATCGGAAGCCGACCTCCAACAAGTAGTCAAAGCTTTCACATCCTCGAGCTCGAAAGAAGAGAGGAGAATGCCGCCTAGCCGACCTCCCTTGGAAACAAAGAAGCTAGGGGAGAAATTTTTCGTAGAGGAGGCTCCTGCCCCCGAAAAAGGCTCTACCCCTGTGGCCAAGGGCGCTTCTGGGAATTCCTCTGCAGCAGGGGCTTCGAATCAGGAGCACCCCGCCGAGACCAGGAAGGAAAGGTCTCAGGCAGAGAAGAGGCCTCGATCTGAGAGGCCGAGTTCGGTGAGCCGACAACTTCCTGTCGAAGAGCAAAGAGAGAGGGTCCCGGAGAAGCAGCCTAGGGCCGAGGGCCCATCCGAGCAGGCTCCCGGGAGAGATTCGGAGCAGGTCTCTGTGCAGGACTTGACAATCCAGCGTGCGGGGCCGGCAATATGGAGGCCATCGTTCTCGCTTGGGGCAGGGAGGCCTGTAACGGTAGAAGACCGCCTCCACGGCAACCCCCTCACCGCGGCGACGTTTGCAAATGCTTACGCCCTGCCGCTGGACATACAGAGGCTGCAGGGGATGGAGGACGCGGCTTTGCTGATCAGCACGCTGCAATCTGCTTTTTCGGTAAGCTTTTTTTTGTCATGGATTATTCATCGTTTGGCTGTTCCTATTTGACACTCGGGTTTACTTTTTCTCAGATCGTGCAACGGGTGAAGGTGGCATTGGACAGAGTCCAGCACAGAGACACCCGGATCGAGCAACTAGATGCAGAGAAGAAGAGGCTTTCAGAGGCCTTGGAGGGTAGCTGTCAAAAACTGAAAGCGGAGGAATAGAAGAATTTTGCCCTCGGGAAGGACCTCGAGTTCGCAGTGAACGAGGTCGGTAGGGTGAAGGCTAAGTGTCAAGAGTTAAAAGGGGCGGCCGAGGTCAAGGCCAAAAGGGCGATTCAGCTTGAGGTCGAGCTGGAAGAAGTGAAGGCCGAGTTGGGAAGGAAGAGCGCCGAGCTTGAGGTCGTTCGCAAAGAGAAAGCTGATATTGAAGCTTCGACCCAGGCAGAAGTGGAGGCCGCTTATCGCGATGGGGTGGAGGAGGCCACTAAGGACTACGTCGCGCAGGTCGATGTCCGAGGCCTGCGACTGTTCGAGTATGGGTGCAAGGCCGTTTTAAAAAAGATGGGAATCCTCGAGGATCACCCCATATATCAGGACCTGCCCAACCTTGAAGACCAGGCTTCTAAGAAGAGTCCGGTTCCTCCCCCCAGTCCTTCTGCTGCCGCTCTTCCTAAGGCTCCCCTAGAAGCCCCTTCTGAAGCCCCTACACCCGAGGTTTCTTCTAAAGTTCCTCTTCCCGATGCTCCCTCCGGCATTATCTGAGCTTCTTCCTGTATTTTTTCCTTTCTTTTTGTACAACTGTACTCTATGCTTCATTAATAAAAGATCCTTCTTTACTTTTTCCTGTGATTATGTACTTTCTTTTTAAGAATCGCCTGAGTTTCTCTGATAATACTCTTGAGTTCTTTAACGGACTTGTATTCTGATTTTTTTTTTTTGGGTCAAGTTTTATCTTCGGGAAACGTCTAAGTATATGAGTTCGGCAATTCAAAATACTAACATACTGACTTCCGAAGTGGCCGGTCCCCTAACCGAGCTATAGTGTAATAATTGGTCCTGCGACAGAGCTGGGGTAATAACCGGGCCCAGATATAAGCAGGTCCTATCACCGATCCTGAGTAACGGATGGTTCTTTAACCAAGCCTGGGTAACAGCTGGTTCTATAACCGAGCTGAGAAATGGTTGGTTCCGTAACCGGGCCTAGATAGCAGCTGGGAACTGAGAAATGGCTGGTTCCGTAACCAGACCTAGATAGCAGCTGGTTCTATAACCGAGCTGAGTTACGGCTGGTTCTTTAACCGAGCCTGGATAGCAGCTGGTTCTGCAACCGAGCTGAGGTTGTTGAATCCTGTGACAGGGTGCGTTTTAACTGTCTGTAGTTTGGCAAAAAATGGGGGAAACTGGCAATTGGAAAATTTATCTTTTATTGTCCGCAATGAGTACAATTTCAGAAGTAATATTTTTTCAGGTGCGCGGCATTCCAAGGGCGTGGTAACTCCCTGCCATCCATGTCTTCGAGCCCATAAGCAAACTGTCCGGCAATCGAGATAACCTTGAATGGTCCATGCCAATTTAGTGCCAGTTTGCCTTCATTGGGATTCTTGTCTGCAGGGAACGTCTTCTTCAGGACCAGTTCCCCAACAGAAAATCTTCTTTCTTTGACTCTTCAATTGTATCCTCTGGCTAGCTGCTGTTGATAGGAGGCCAAGCGGATGGTTGCGGCCGCTCTTCGTTCCTCGGCCAAGTCGAGCTCTTTGGCCAGGTTCATCTCGTTTTGTTCCTGATCAAAGAGATCTGACCTCAGGGTTGGGAGGCCGATTTCGAGAGGGATCACGGCTTCCATCCCATAAGCCAGGGAAAAAGGTGTTGCAGAGGTGGAACGTCTTGGGGTGGTTCTGTAAGCCCAAAGGACACTCGACAATTCTTTTACCCACCTTCCTTTAGCCCGGTCCAACCTCTTTTTTAGCCCGTCAAGTATTACCTTGTTAGAGATTTCGGCCTGTCCATTGCTTTGTGGGTATGCCGGGGTCGAATAGCAATTCCTGATGCCGAGCTCTTGGCAGAAGTTTCTGAAAACCTTTGAATCGAACCGCGCTCCATTATTTGAGACCAAAGTTCTTGGAATTCCAAATCGAGTGACGACATTTTTCTACACAAAATTCTTCATATCTTGCTTGGTGATGGTAGCTGAAGCCTCGGCTTCTATCCATTTAGTAAAGTAATCGGTAGCCACTATTAACCATCTTTTGCTTCCTAAGGCTCGGTGGAGAGGTCCCACAATATCCAGTCCCTACTGGGCAAAGGGCCACGGACTGGAAAGTGTGCTGAGGTCCTGGGTCGACTGATGGAGAGAGTGGGAGAATTTCTGGCATTTCTCGCATTTTCTGGCGTACAGCTGGGCATCTTTTTGCATGTATAGCCACCAATATCTTTGACTGATGGCTCAATAAGCGAGTGAGCGACCTCCGATGTGGCTTCCGTAAACACCTTCGTGAACTTCATAGAGGAAGTCTTCGACTATATTTGGGTGAACGCATCGGAGATATGGGCCGGTGTATGATTTTCTGTAGAGTTTGCCTTCTAGGGATAGCCAGAACCGAGCTACTTTCAGTTTGATCTTGTGGGCTTCAATCTTGTCCTCAGGAAGTTGGTCGTTCTTTAGATAAGCGACGATAGAATCCATCCAGCTTGGGCCGAGATCAACACACAAGACCTGCCGTGGGGAGGGGAGCTCTATACTTAGTGTTTCCAGTATCCCTACCTCGATTGTCCTTTTCTTTTCGGCCTCGACAGCTGAGGCTAGGTTAGCGAGGGCTTCGGCGTGGGAGTTGGATTCTCTGCCGATATGTTTAACTTCGGCTTTTTGAGACTGGGAGAGAAGCTGCTTCGCGTGAGACAAGTAGGCCGCCATCCTTGTCTCGCGAGCTTGGTAGTCTCCGCTGAGCTGGTTTGTGACTAATTGAGAGTCGCTGAAGACCACTAGTTGTTGTGCCCCCAAGATTTTGGCGCTGCCGAGCCCCGCGATCAGTGCTTCGTACTCAGCTTCATTATTGGATGCTTTAAAATCCAGCGTTAAGGCTTGTTCGATAACGAGGCCCTCTAGAGATTGAAGGACTATGCCAACGCCAGACTGTTTTGATGTTGAGGACCCGTCAACGAAAATCTTCCAAGCCGAGTCGAGGAACTGTTTCCAAGCTTGCTTGTGATCGGTTTTGGCTGTTTCTTCATTTTCTTCATTTTCATTTCTAACTTCTTTCCCCTCGTTACCCCCCAGTTTAGCGCCGAGCTGGCTTGGCGCGGAACTTGGAGAGGCGAACTCCACAAGGAAATCTGCCAAAACCTGCGCTTTGATCGCCGTTCTGGGTCGATATTGGATATCGTATTGCCTTAGTTCGACGGCCCACTTCGAGATTCTGCCAGAGAAGTCTGCTTTTCTGAAAAGGGATCTGAGCGGATGCTCTATGACAACCGCTACTGTGTATGTCTGGAAGTAATGGGAGAGTTTGCGAGAGGCACTCATTAGTGCCAAAGCCAACTTTTCAAGTGGTAGGTACCTGGTCTCGGCATCAAGTAGGATTTTGTTGTATAATAGATGTGCTTTTGATGCCCGTCTTCTTCTCTGATAAGTACCGAGCTCACCGCATGTTCCGAGACGGCCAGGTATAGGTAGAGCGTTTTTCCTTGGTTTGGAGTAGACAACAGGGGTGGCGAGGATAAATAATTCTTGAGTTCCTGGAGGGCCCGATCGCACTCTGGAGTTCATTGGAACTTCAGGCCTTTCTTCAAGAGTTGGAAGAAGGGCCGACATTTATCTGAGGCTCGACTAATGAAACGGTTGAGTGCGACAGCCATTCTCGTAAGCTTCTGGACTTGCTTTGCTGTGGACGGGCTCTGGATTGCCTGTATTGCTGAGATCTGCTCCAGATTGGATTCGATCCCCCTCCTGCTAACTAGGTTGCCAAGGAATTTTTCGGAGCCGACGTCGAAGGCACATTTAGACGCATTCAGTTTTAACCGGCATTTCTTTAGGATGGCGAATGTTTGACTGAGATCGGTCAAGTGGTGCTGTGATCTTTTAGACTTGACTACCATATCATCAATATAAACCTCCACAGTTCTGCCGAGCTGGGTTTGAAACATCTTCGTTACCAGCCTCTGGTAGGTTGCCCCGGCATTCTTCAACCCGAACGGCATCACCTTGTAGCAGTAAATTCCTCTGGGTGTTATGAATGCGGTCTTTTCTTCGTCAGGCCCATACATAGGAATTTGGTGATACCCACGATAAGCATCGATGAAGCTCATCCTGTCATGTCCGGCAGTGGCGTTAATCAGTTGGTCGATCTTTGGGAACGAGAAACTGTCCTTTGGGCATGCTTTGTTGAGATCTATAAAGTCTACGCAGACTCTCCACTTCCCATTTTTCTTCTTCACCACCACCGTGTTAGCCAGCCATTCCGGGTAATGTACCTCCCTTATGGCCTCAGCCCCGAGTAACTTGTCGACTTCTTCGATCACAGCTTCTGTTTGTGGAACCCCTCTCCTGCATCCCTTTTGAACCACGGGTTTGTGTTTGGGATCCACGTTTAGCTTATGGCACATGACCTTAGGGTCGATGCTTAGCATCTCATAAGGAGTCCAAGCGAAAACTTCTTTATTTCGTAGCAGGAAGCTGAGCAGCTCGGACCTTTCGGCCACAGGGAGCTGGCTCCCGAGCAAGAAGTATTGCTCAGAGTTGGAGGGGTCGAACCTGACTTCGGTTAGATCCTCGATGCTTTTCTGCTCCGGGTCTCGGCCAACGGATTCCAGCTCTGCTTCCAGTTCTGCTTCTAGTTCGGCCATGTGTATCCGGGGCGGTTCTATCTCGCCGGCCATTAAGCAGTGCCTGGCCATCTCTTGGTCGCCTCTAACAGTTACTACCTCAATTCGGCCACCTCCGTATTCGAGCGAGAACTTCAATTTCATGTGATGAGTGGAGGGTATAGCCTCCATGCTGTGTAACCATGCCATCCCCATGATCACATTGTAGGGCGATGGTACGTCGACCACCAGGAAGTCGGCTTGCTTGCTAGCTCCTCCGGTATGAACCTTCAGGGAGATCCTCCCCTTTGGGTAGACTGGCTTTGAACTGAACCCTATAAGAGGGGTGTGTGACTCCTGCAGGTTTCCTCCTTGAGCCCTATCTTTTTGTAGCAGTCAAAGTAAAGGATCTCTGAGGAGCTCCCGGGATCTACAAGCACCCTCTTAACCACGAAGTTCTTCAGCTTGTGAGAACTAAGGGGTCATTGTGTGGCAATTGGACTCCTTCGAGGTCTTGGTCGGAGAACCAGATATCTGGTCTCTCCATCCGAGCTTTCTTTGCAGATGGCTCTAGCTCGGTCGTCATCACCTGTTTATCATGGGATGCCCTCCTGGCGTCGGCACGGGCTCGGTCGCTTCCTTTCAGTGCAAGAGCCAGGTGGATGACGTTTATTATTCCTTCCGGCTTGTCGCTGTCTTCATTAACCTTGCGCTAACAAGCTCGGATATTATTTTTTTTTTCTTCTTTAATATAATCCTTTAAGTGGCCCTCCTTGACGAGCCTCTCGAGGTGGCACTTGAAAGACATGCAGTCCTCCGTTTTGTGCCCGTTTTGCTTGTGGTAGGCGCAGAACTTATTCTGGTCACGGGTGGAAGGATCACCCTTCATCGGTGGTGGCCATTTGAAGAACGACTGCGTCCTAATTTTGCCGAGAAGTCTATATATAGGCTCCTTGAAGACTGTATTGACAGCTTTGTACGAATCAGCAGATCGCTTGTTCTTCTTTTTTTCGCCCGAAGTGGGCACCGAGGTCATGACCGAGCTCAATGAAGCTTTATTGCGGCTCTTCTCTTTTCTCGGGAACAACCTTATGTCTGTCAGAGGTGGTCCATCTCTGCTCTGGGTACTTTTGCGCTTAACCCAAAGTTTTCCCAAGCTCGGGTCTCGTCCTCCTCCTGTTCGACGAACTGGCTCACCCGTGTCATCAACGCCTTCATCGTGGCCATAGGATACCGAACGAGTTCCCTTCGGAGCTCGTTACCTGGTAGTAGGGCCTCCTTGAAGCACATGACGGCCATCTCATCATTGAAGTCTTCGATTTGGCTTTAGATGGTCCAGAACCTCTTGGCGAATCGAGTGACGTTTTCATTTTTCTTCATCCTGATGGCCATCAGGTCATTATTTGTTCTCGGAATGATCCTTTGTGCTTGGAACCTCTCTAAGAAGGAGCCTCTGAGTTGTCGCCAGCTTGAAACCGACCCTTTGGGAAGCGCACAGAACCATTTGAGAGGGAGATCGCCTAGGCTGGAGGAGAATACCCTGCAGTTTAGGTGTCTGACATCACCCCAGATTGACATTTGTTGGGTGAAGTGTTGGAGATGAGCTGCTGCGTCCGAGGCTCCATCATAAAGGGTGAACCTCAGAATGCTGAACCTCTCAGGTAAGGGGAATTCTATTATTTCACGAGAGAAGGGAGACGTGCCAAGGTCCCCTGAATCATAGATATTTGATTAGTTTCGGGCGAAACCAGCTACCTCCATATTCCGATGAACTCTTTGCATGATATGCTGGTCGAGCCAGTCAGGCAGATCATCCTTGTTTTCTGACCTTCGTTTTAGCCTTCCCTGGATGTCGCTTGGGTGGCTGCTGCTTGACCCCTCGTCACAGGTTCGGTGGCGCTTCTTCGCCTCCAAGATCCGTCTCAAATCTTGTCCAGCCGAATGGAGTAGGGGGATCGAGGCCTGGTCCGCTGCTTTCTCTCACAGCTGTTGCTGGAGTTGACGGATTAACTCGTCCTTCTCCCGGATGACGGCGTTTTGGGCTCTGTCGTCCTCAGTGGGAGGGTTGAAGCCGCCGTCCTCATCTCCTTCAGTTTGTTGTCGAGACTGATGAGATACGACAAGCGTCGGGGACCTATTTTGCCGAAGGGTTCTTTCCACGCGAGGTCTATCCCTGGCTCTGTTCTGGTGAGGGGTTGTTGGCCGCCGTTGGGGTCGCCTGGCTAACCGACCATCCCCCCGAGGGGACGTTATCACTCCCCCTGAAGCTCTTGCCCGGGAAGCTTCTGTGAGACAAGTTTGGCCTCCGGTTCTCCTTGGATGGGAGGGTGCCGGAGCCGCCTCTCGTCTTCGTTCCTGAGCCTGTAATATTGGTATCTCTCGCAGCACCGGTGACGATTGTATTGTTCTTCACCGCTGCGGCCGTTTCTGAGACGGTGTTATTTCTCGTACCACTGGTGATTGCTGCGCTGGTAAGGCCCTAGAAGATTCGCCGGTCTTCTTAGCTTTGGGTGGCATGGCATTTTTGGAATCCCTTCCCCACAGACGGGGCCAATTGTAAGTGCCTAAAAATTACGGACTTGATTTAGTGGCGTTTGCCATGAAACTCTTGGGAAAGAAGAGGACTTCGAAGGCCTGAAACAAGAGAGTGATAGGTTAGAGGCCTTGACTGTGGTTAGCCGAAGGCACTCCGACGCCTAAGTTAGTACAGTTACTGAACGAAGGGTGAGTAAATGGAGAAGAAGAGAGGACTCAAGATTTCTTACCCCCTGCTTGCTTTACCTCGTGCAAAAATATAGGTGTTGGCCTCCTCAGACCCTTCCTTAGCGGGAGTTGGTGAGTGCATAGTCCTAGCAGGTGAACTCTAGAAGCCTAGATCAAGACAAGCCTAGCCGGTTCATTTGCTGGATTCTGTGCTCACGAAATGTCCCCACACAAAGACCATAATTGAAATCCTTAAACAAAGAGTTGTATGAAATGGAAACGAAATGGAAATGCAAACCAGGACTGATGCGAATACGATCCTGGTGGGGTGTACGTGTGCACCAAAGGCCTGATCGAGAGGGACAGTTTCGATGTCTTCGTTGGTGAGGCCAGTCACCAACAAAACATGAATAGAGTGTCCATCTTGACTCTTTGTTTTACACATCTCTTGTCATTGGTTGGTACGAGTCCACAAGGCAATAATTTTCACCATGTGGTTGTTTGAAGTAAGTGGGCATTCCAGATGGGATTTCAAAACTTTGAACGAATTGACACCCAAAAGCCCAAGAACTCAATCCCAAGATCTAAAAACCCTTATCTCATTGTATTGAGATCGAAGATCAATCAACAAGAAAGACAGATCTAAACATTCACAAAAAATCATCTAGATCTACAAACAGACAACTGCAAATCTATATGAGAAGAGCTCTTTTTGTGCTCAAATCTAGACTTTGATGTTCTTGATTCTGCAAAATCCTTTTTGCAATCACGATCTTCTTGGTGATCTTCCACGCTATGACCCAATCGCATAGATATTCTCAAAGAAAATGGTGGAATCTCAATTGAGAAGAAAACCCTAAACGCACTCAAACTAGAGAAGCCAGAGAGGGAGGGAGAGCACTCTTGGACGTCCTAGGTGTCGAGCGTGCCAAGCATATGAGACATCCAGCTTGGGTCTCATTTATGCTTTTTGAGACTTTTAGAAGTCTTACTTCTCATTCTCTTATGAGTTCTACTCCTTTCTCTATTGTAACATACTTATCTTCCTCTAATGAGTATTGTTTGATTATAACTCTGCTTTAAGGGCTAGCATGGGGACCACTAGAGATTCCTTGAATTTGGCTCTAACTGTAGCATTTGGACCCACATCTCATGTAAGTTTTGGACTCATAGTTAATTGCAAATAACTTCACTATATGATTGCAATTACACTCCAGTTTTAGAAATATTTATAAGAAGACTCTAAACTTTTCAATTACTGCAAGCATGCTCCTTCATCAATTATATCCATTGGTCTATTGGAATTAAACTGTTCAACCAAATTAGATCCATCTCTCATTATCCTTGTAACCCATCTGATTAATTCTTAATCAAAATGGCTGCGCACTTACCAATGATAAACCCCATTAATTGGCACAAAGAGATATTTTTCATTTAGAGGATAGATTCCATCTTGAGAATATATGTTCCCACAGTCCCACTACCATCTACTTGCTATTGGATTTGAATCAATGACTCCCGCCGTATGAAAGCAATACTCTAACCACTGGGTTAACTAGGTCATTTATCATCACAAAGAGAAATAAAAAATAAAAAATGGGACCCATCACATCGGGGATCATAGACGAAATATTACTTCTCAGCAATACCAATCCTTGGCAGAAACGGATCGGAGAGTTATCATGTGGGATTATGGAATATCCATCTTGACAAGAAATTATCTAATTGGTAACTCAAAATAAATGTATAGCAAAAACATGAGTCCATTAATCTCTCGGGATTAAGAGCCTATTATTTGAAAATTATGAAAGCATTCCTTAATCAGAGACAACTTTTGCATAAGGTGCTACTCATGGTCATTCAGTACATCAAATGTATTAGCACAACAATCCAGAGTCTTACATTTCTGATAGTCGAGACAAACCACACTATCTCATAGTTGCCGCTGCAACCTTTTCAAGTGAGATGCCTAGTCTTATCACTGGTTCTGAAAACACTACAAGGATAACAACGAAGTATAAGAGTTGTTATCCATGTCTCTTCGATGTGAATTTCATCCACACATGGATCACATTTAATATACTTAAGGGCTCTGGTTCATCTCATGAACTATCATGTTATTTTGTAAAAGTCATGTGCAACCATAGAATAAAATCTCATTCATCTAATGAATAAAGCACGAAGTTATTAATCAATTTTGAAAATAAATCAATTTATTCACATCATCCACTGAATTGAGAACATACAATCTAGCAGCATCTACTCTCATGGTCCTAGCCCCCTTATCTAGGTTACCAAAACAAATTAAAAAGTTCATTTGGTGGGTTACCATTCTGCTGAGGTACCTCTGAGCTTATGTAGAGGTAAAAAAATGTGGGACCACATTGTGGAAAATAAAAGTCATGTCTATTAGATGATCACAACCATTGATTTAGGGATCTTGAAGTTAAACAGTTTCTTAAATGACAGTTAAAAAAACGAGAAAAAACTTAAATTGTGCTTTTCATAAAATTCCATCCAATGAGAAGTTTTATTTAGATTACTGTGAAATTAAGGTATGCCAAATGTTAAAGAAAACCTTGGCTTTACAAGGCTTCAACAAAAAATTCATTGATCACAGATCCCACTCGGTGGTAAAAGAGTTGCATCTCACACAAGATGTGAGAGATTTCCAAGTAAACCCTGGTCTTATAAGGCCTTAAACAAAAAATTGAAAAAGAAAAGGAAACGAACAGTATTGAACAACAAGACATTTTCCCTAGACAGGTTAGTTCATGAGGAGAAAATGTACAGAAAATGGAGGCGGAAATGAACGGGCTCCGTAAGATCTAATAGAATAAAATAAAATTAAGTAGTGTGGCACGATCCAGATTATGTTTTATCTATTTACTTTAAGTATGGAAATGCATTCATTTCCACTGCATCGATCCCAATCTATGATACTATCGGAGTGAAACAAGGGATCTACAGAAGAACATAGGCTAGACTGTATTAGCAACAAGGAAATCCTTTGTATTAAGAAGACTCGAGATATTGTGGGGATAAACACTAATCACAAGGCATGAGACCATCCAAAAAGCATTTGATCATCTTCGGTTCAAATTTGTATTGTTGAAAGTTTGCTCTACCTGTTTTCTCAGTCTATTTTCTCCACATCCACAGCCCCTTACAAATTGCAAGATCTGGTTGTGGTAAAACACAATTCATAAATAGTGCCATAAATAAAACTCATTACTCTAGAAAAACTGGATTCAAATGTAAAAATTGAATCCCTTTCCCCAAGGTACAAATTGAAAATTGTAAGATTCTGATAACAATACATGCACTTGCATGAAAAGGTGTTAGTAAGAAGCTTTTTGCAAGCTTCGTCATTTGTATGAACTATAAAGGGAAAATGATTCAGGTCCAAAATAAGTGACTGGTACTTGCATTTTTCCTCTTGGAACAAAAGAAAAATTACACAAAACCGACTATGTTACAATGAAGTTAAGATCAGCAGGACATTGAATGAAGGGCCCCAAGTCTATAATTGAAACACCAGAACATTAGCCTTCCTTCACTCCAATATGCACAGACATCATACAGTCAAAAGGAAAAAGGAAGTCACCAGGGGCAAAGAATAGTGTTGAAAAACCTTTAATCATCTCGAGGATCTTTTGTGCTGTCAATAGATTCCCATCTCTGATGATCAGCAGTTGGAGTGCGAGTCTCCAATTGATCCATATCAATTGAGACCTCCTCCATTGAAATGGGAAGCTCTTTTCTATGATGCTTTCTACTATGCCTCAACTTGATAATCCGAGAGAGTGCTTGAACAATGTCTCTCATGGAAGGCCGTTTCCTTGCACTGTGATTGATGCATTTGTATGCAAGGGTTGCCATGTCATTGAGCTCTTGAACATCATATTTTCTGTCAAGATGGGAATCAGCAATTTCCTCCCACCCAACACTACCTTCAACGTTTATTGCTGCCTATTTGAGGTAATATATGACAAAATATAATTAGATGCTGGATGTAGCCATACACTGATATGCTAGAGTTTTGTGCTGGTTTCATTTTTATCTGTATTAGTACAGACGTATAACATTAACAAAGTGCAACAAAAATAAAATAAAATAAATCTTGTTCAGAACCACAGTACTTTCTAAAGAAAAAAGTCTTAATCATAGACAGGTAATATACGAGCTGAAATAATTAATCAGATTTCATTTGGATGCATCTTAGATGATGGTTTTTTTACCTCAGAAGTAATAGTGCACTCTACCATATCCATTGGCAAAATGGATGGGTTCCACATATTTAATGGGGAGCCAAACAACATAAACTCCGTACAATAGTGCATGGCAAGATTTGGCTGTATTGCAATTACCAAGTCATGAGGACATTCAATTTGTGAGGAAATCGTGAAATATAAATTGAATGCACAATTATACTTGTTTCTACATTCATATACACAATTGTAAATTGAACTTCATACACAAACTCTCATTTTATGCACTGAATGAAGAGTTTGATATGGTGTGGAGCAATAAATACTATGACTCACTCAATATATTTTAATGCATTAACATTTTAAATATACAACATATCTACTTCCTTTAAGATGTAGAGCACACAGTATATTTAACTGCCCAACAAGTACATGGATAACCCAATTTAGGTTGTCACCTCCGAAAACACAACAATCCTAACAATTCCCATATATATATATATATATATTTTAATGAAAGGTGCAGTGGTTCTGAATAAGCGAAGATCATCCAAACAACATTTAAAGAAAGCCAAGCAGTTCCCTTGAAGAAACTTCAGAGATAATCTCTGGAAAGCAATGACAGTTGCCTCAAGAAGCAAAAGCTAAATGTAGAGTATGAGATGAAAACAGGAACAACAATAAAGGCCTGTTTGTTTGCATTAAAATACAAAGAATTGAATTCATAAGATTCATACCATTAACAATTAAAAATGAAGATGAAAGGTTGATTTTCAAAAAATGAGCATCAAATAATCTTTCCGTTTAGGGAAATAGAGTCGAAAGAAGCTAGGAAATGAACTACCAGGGTGATGGCTTGTTTATTCACTCCCCATTTTATTTTGATTCTATTTCCCTAAGAGGAAAGGTTTTTTTTATGCTCGTTTTTAAAAAATCACATTTGATTTTCATTTTAAACCACTTATGGTATTAAAAACTATGCATCTATGCATTCAATTCCTATGTATTATAATGAAAACAAACAGGCCCTAAAAGAGGCCTTTTGAGATTCTAAAACCCAATATTATAAGAAAAGAGATCTTACTAGTTCAATATATTCCATAAGACCTTGTTGAGGATTTGTGCCTGCTATCAGTTCAAAAAGCAATATTCCAAAACTGTAAACATCACTCTTTTTCGTAAATGCTCTGGATGATATATACTCAGGATCAAGATAGCCAAAGGTTCCCCTGACATTAGAAGCATGTGGGTTTACCATTTCTTCCCTTGAGAGCCCAAAATCAGCAACCTGCCCAAACTAGCATATTTGTTATTCCATCATGTATAAAGCCTAAACTTTTTTCAAAACAATAGATGCATAAAAAACCTATACTCCAGAACTCCCCCAAACACAATTTTAGGCGGGAAGTACACGCAGCCCAAATTGAAACAGATCATCTGGGGATATATTACTGGCCATACAATGCCATGGAAATTGATTCCTCAAAGTAGAACCATCCATTTCGTAATCTAGACGTTTGATATGATTGGCCTTGCCATTGATGACATAAGATGCTGTAAAACATCACTCAGAAAGATCCAAAAATGATCTGGTGCGGATGCTTTTCACCTTATTGTGGCATACAATTCTTTTTATCAGGCAATGCATGATGGAGTACCACCTATATAAGGGTGAATTGTTCGATAGGAACGGCCCATCAAAAATACCCAAGGATCTCTGTCTTCTGGTTTAGATTTATCATAATCATCTATTATGAAGCATACAATATGTAGTGATAGAACAAAGTGTCAAATTTAATAGAATCATTCATTTTGCAAACTCATGAGAAAATAGGGTCCTATTAGGAATGATGGAAATATGGGATTATCCAATCAATTTCATAAAAGGGAGCCAGAGGGCTCTTTCAATCAAACAGATGACCCAAGTAAAGGTACGTCCAACCATACAGGCTTATGAATCATGAAGGTGAGAAGGTTTTTCTTAGGATTATTCCTCTTAAAAGATTTTAACAATCCAATCTTTGGCCTTTTGCTAAACCACTAAACACTAAACACAGAACTGCAGAACACACTTATAGAACAGCCAAAAGAACCATACATTTTCCTGGGCTGTGCATGAGAAGGAAAAAACAAGGGTAACATAATTGGCCCGGTTAGGTTTTTTAGTGTTGGCTAAATTCATTGGTTGGACAAAACTCTGGGTCTCGAGTTGCAATTTGTTTTAGAAAAAAGTCTCTAAAGATAGAAGATTGGAAGGACTCAGAAAGCTGAAGAAAACATGCTGGTGCTGAATTTCCGGATCAACCAGAATGTGGTCCACTCGAGCGATCAACTCATCCGCTCGAGCGAAGGCAAGATAGAAAACCCAGATGCCTGACAGAAGAGAACTTGCACTGAGACAGAACCTCATCCGCTCGAGCGGATGGTGGGTTCGCTCGAGCGAACTGGTATGCAGATTTTGGGAAAGTCTCCTAATCATGATTTTAGTAGTGTTTCTTTTAAGACTATGTTTCTCAATTTGAGTCCTACTTGTGCACTAAGTCTTTGGCACGAATTTGGGGCTATATATAGGGAATTTCTCTCAACCC
This sequence comes from Camphora micrantha, assembly GCA_003546025.1. Taxonomy (NCBI): domain Eukaryota; kingdom Viridiplantae; phylum Streptophyta; class Magnoliopsida; order Laurales; family Lauraceae; genus Camphora; species Camphora micrantha. Next base: position 27,979,801 of record QPKB01000008.1, on the reverse strand, counting down.
TAGAGGTCACCACAGAGACCACCACTACTCTTATTAATCTGAGTCAGAGATATTTTAGAGAGAGTTTATTTTCTAGAGCCATTGAGAGACTGTTCTGAATGGCTGCTCTAGAAGGTCATTGCTGCTTCTATCTTTCTTGTAGAAGATTGATCATCTTGATTGTCAAGGTGCTAGGAGATCAAATAAGGAGAACGGGGCACGGTGGATGTCGTGTTTATGGATTGTTTGCAAGAATAACTACAATCCTTAGGTCGAGGTACAGACTGAGGTAAAGGAGCTTGTGAGTATTTCTTGTAACTGTTCGTGAACTCTTGATCTCTAGTTCGTGGTTTTTCTCCCTGGATAGGGTTTCCACGTTAGATATTGTGTCTGCCTTCTTGTGGTGTGTGATTGGTAGATAGCTAGTTCTTTATTGCCTAATTGGTTTATTTCCACTGCATTATTTATTTAAATTAAGACTAGTAATCCATTCTAGTAGCACCTAAAGGTAATTTCAGGCCCTCAAAATTTTCTAGTTCCACCACAGGGGCTGAGAATCATATAAATCTGAAAGCGTTGAAGGCCATGATGCACGGATACTTCAAAACGGGCAACGTATTGTGTCGTATCGTATATGATACTTCACATTTTATGTGTAAAATCCGTGTCCCTGCCGTGTCTATGGCGTGTCCTTGCCGTATCCATGTCGTATCCGTGCATCATAGATTGAAGGCCGAAGCAAATGCCTTATAATGTGACAAATTTAGTGTTCCAAGAAACAAGAAAGATCGGAACAAATTCCAATACTGCAAGCATTTCAAAGGAACACAAATTTTAAATCCAATCAAGGAATCACATACTCTAGCTCTCATGGACCGATCTAACAATATGTTGGAAGACTTGATATCCCGATGTACCACAGGAGGAATAGCCTGCATAATAAAACCAAAGATGATAAGCATCTATTTAGTACTTCCTACTACAATTTTGTGTACTTTGTCTTTGATTCATTTATGGAAATAATGTAAAAGCTTACACCATCATGAAGATACTCCAATCCCCTTGCAACATCTAAGGCTATATAAACTCTCAAGTCCCAGCTCAATGGTCCATGCTTTCCACCTACACATCCAATCATCCAGGAACATGGCAAGTTAACATGTTAACTTGTTAAGCAAACACAATATGTGCAAGAAAAACACCATTTTCAAAATATATATTTAAGCCGCTAAGTAAAAGACAATTTTTCTTAAGCAGATGAAGATTATTCATTCAAAGGTGGAATTGCCTGTGCTAACTTGATACAGATAAGCCTGGACAGACTAGTGAAACTAATTTTCTAGTTTTTTAAAGTAAAAGTATCATCCATCTCAGCCATAAGCAAATATATTACTTATGGATCACTTTCCAAGATTCTTTACAAACATAAACATGTACAAAATGTGGTCAATTCAAGAAAACATATTCTTCACTCACCAGTCATGAGAGCATGTGCATTACCAACCTGTTCAGAGAATGAAAATATGTAAAGATCTTCTGTTTCAACAGAACATCTGATAAGTTTACTTACTATATAAATGAGAAGCAAGACTGCCATTACTCATGTACACATATACAAGCATGCGTTGGCCCTTTTCCGCACAATATCCCACCAAATTCACAAGGTTCCTGTGATGTAACCTTCCAAGCAGTAGAACCTGAAAAATTTTAGAGGACAAAAATGCAATTACTGAATGAGGAACCTGATTATTAAGGTATCATCAAATAAAAACCAATCAAAAAGTAAGCTCGGTTATGAGCATATGAAAACTACCCACAATGGCCGTCACAAAAACAACCACAGATTGGAAGAACCAATAGCCTACAGATAAATTTAATAGCCAATCTACAAAAGAGGTTACAAGTTCTTTAATGCCATCATCCATGGGAATACAACGTAGTTTAAAAACTCAGTCATTCAGCAGAGTTGCAACTACTCGAATTGGCCATAAAACCCAGTACTAGTTCAGAACCTGAGACCTTAAAGAGTTTGGATCAGACACCAGTTGACTCAGACAACAAGTGGGCTTGACTCGGTCATGCTGGTTCACAATTTAAGCAAATCTTTAGAAGCAATTCCTATTTCTTAGATATATTAATACAGAGTTTGACTTTATGACTCGGTCGAGACTTGGCCAAGGCCAGCTATGAGTACACTTTTCTCGGCAGCATCCTGAGTCAAGTTGAGCTTATAATTTTTTGAACTAAGGCATAATATCAACAATATGGATCACCGAACCATGAATCTCAAATGTACAAAACAACAGGAATGAACAAAAAATGTACAATTTCTGCAACATGAACAATTCAAAAATTGGTCATAGATATTGAGTCATCAAACAACACTACTGAAAAACTCACAATTGACATAAAATCTGTTGTGTCCTCTTTGAGGATGTGCCCTGTATTTATGTTAATGCTTACAATGTACGAGTACATAAATAACCCTTTCAAAGGTTTAAAGAGTGGATATGCACAGGGTATTTTGGAAACAACTAATTTACAAGTAGTTATTTAAAGGGACTCGGTTTTATAGAGATATCATGCTCCACCGCTGTACAGTACTCTGTACGCAGGTCCATCAGATATCTTTGCATCAGTTCACTAATTATCATCCACTGGTACAAATTCCTCCTAGATTCTAATGGTTCAGACCTCCCAAAATATTAAAATTGGTTGAGTAAAAAAAATTATGGTTCACTAACCCACATTAAGGGATCAAGCACAGTCAAACGTTTCTCCCTTCCCGTCTGTCATCAGTTCTTCATGTTCAAAAGTTGTACAGTAATTTACTTTCCATTAAACCTTTGCTGTCTTGTCATTATAGTGGAATTTCTATCTCATCGTGTATTCCATAAGTGTGTTCATGGGCTTCAGCCTGGCCCATATAGTCCAGGAGTTGGGATCTATTTTCAGGCCCATGGGCAGTACCTCTGCCAAACATTCTGGCCCAAATATTAACTGGGCTGGGTATGGGACTATATACGCTCAAAGGCATGGGACATATTTATCAAAACGGGGTGCATGACTATCAATGAAGCAGCGCAGAGAAGGAGGATAGCCAACAGGCTATTCTCCAAGGCAAACGTTTTAAATAGGATGTCTAGGTCTCACACCCAAGACTAGAGAGAAGCACCGATTGAGGGAAACTCAATTTTCATTCAATTTCTGTATTCTATCCCAAAGAGAAGGGATTACATCCTTTATATAATAGTCTCGGCACAAATTTAGTAATCAAGCCATAAAAAATTAGAAACTCCCTAATTCTGCTAAATAATATCAATTATAAGAAATCTAATAAATCTACTAAATTTGGAAAATCATCTAGAATGGCTAAAACTAGAAGCTGTCGTTTGAGGGTTCTGTCACTGCTAGGCCTTGTGGGCAAGCCTTCTGGAATAAACTTTCAAGCGGGGCCCAGTAGTCTGGCTTGCATCAATCAGGCCCATGGACTGGATCCAGACTCGAATTTCAGGCCCATTCAATTAGTGGGCTGGGCTTGGACAAGCTCTAGCCTATCCCTACCCTGCCACCTAGTGTTTTAGAATCTAGTGAAAGGACCAAAGATTTTTTTTTTTTTTTTTTTTTGGGGTGGTGGGGGGGTGGGGGTGGGGGTGGGGGTGGGGGAAGGGAGGGGTGGGGTGCATGAAAGTGGTGGATATATCTTAAGTCCAAAAAGTGAAAGCATCCATTGTTTGAAATTAGAAATCATATTGCAAATTGTTCAACTGAATCAAATTGAATCATGAATAGTATCGCAAATTGTAGGAAAAATCAAGAAATAAGAAAAATAGTAGTTATTCATAATTCATCCATTTCCATCCATAGCAACACATACAGTCACAAATAAGATTGATAGAAGTGCATTAGTCTATCATAAATATTATATGCATAATAGATGAATCTGTTTAGAAAGTCAATATATGTGTCAACTCAAGTTAAATAAATGATTCTTGAAGGAAAGAAAAAGGAAAATAAAAGGACCAAATGAAGAATTTCGGACAAATCCATACCTCCAATCAAATACTCTAGTCACATGCCTATTTCTTGTTTATTCTCTAAAACATTCACAAAAGTTTTAGAGTTCCATTATCACCAGATACCTCTTAAAATTAGAAATACTATGAAAACAAAAGACCCTTAGTTTCTGCCCAGATGAATCACCTAAATCATAAGATTTGATAAACTTAGTATAGAATTGTAATATTTGAAAGAGGACACGCAAAGGAATCAAAGACAATGCTGCGGGGCTGGGGATCACCGAGAAAACCAGTTTATCAGATCGAGAGTTATGTTCTTTCTTCTTCTGATTTTTCTATATCCAGCTCATGAATCAGAGGGGTCCTTTTTATCAAAAGAAATCCAACGATCAAATGTAGTTTTCTAGGGGAAACCGGCCTACAGATTTATAGCAACGTTCATGAGAAAAAAGAGAGGAAGTGGAGAGATTTTTGGTAGACTAAATCAGCAAGCCTGTAAGGGTCTTTTGTGGCCATCAAGTGTGGGAGATTTTTGGTAGACTAAATCCGTAAGCCTATAGGGGTCTTTTGTGGCCATCAAGTGTGAGCCACAGGCCCACATCCAACATTTCCCACTTGGCCAAAAAGAGCCATAATTATATTGTATGGTTTTCATCTATTCATTATTTTTTTTTTTAAACAAACAACATAAGTCGAAAACTCCCACTCTTCCATGAATTTATATTGCTCCTAGTATTACGTTTTTTTGTTTTTTTAATATCAAACTTTACTTTACTGGAGAAACTTAAAAACTTTCATAATTATTGTTTCATCATCATGCAATTTTATTGCCTATTCATTACTCAGGAGCCTTCATCATTATTCATGTGGTCTTTTTCACAATTTCTGCGGATTCGACACCCATTATCTTCGTCACTATCATGAGGTATTTTTTATGCTTTTCGTGGATTTGACACCCATGCTCCTCATTCATGTCAAGATGTTTTTCATACTTTTCAGGGATTTTACAGTCATGACTAAAAACAATTCCATGAAGAGTTTATTGACTCAAGCATCCCTAAGTCCCATTAAGCTTACATGCTTTGAAAATAATTCCACATCCATTCCCTTTGTTAAAGGGTCAGCTACCATATCCGCAGAGAGCAAGTAACCTAGCGTTACTTCTCCTTTTTCAACCACATCCTAAATATAGTGATAGTGAACATCAATGTGTCTACCCTTAAGGCTATGTGCCCCACTCTTTATGAGTCTACATGCTGATTCATTATCACAATACATTTGGATCGGTCCATTGACTACATTGAGATCCAAATCATCTAAGGCGTTTTATCCAAACAGCAAAGGTCAAGGCAATACTATTACTACATGCTACATATTCCGCATCTTGAGTATATCGGGCAAAACAGCAGTTTCTTTCTTACTTGACCAAGAGATGGCAGCACCTCCAAAATGGAAAACATGCCCTGAGGTGACTTACAATCATCCCTGTCCCCTGAAAAACCGACATCTGGATGTCCTATAACTTCAAGATTATTAGCCTGAAAACATAATTTTAAGTGTTTTGTACCTTTTAAATACCTTATCATTTCTTTTCATGGCGTGCCAATGTTTAATACCACGATTGCTTTGGTATCTACTAACCAGGACTACAACAAAACTAATATTCAGTCTGGTATATAACATAGCATACATAAGGCTACCAACAGGTTGTACAGGAGAATATGTATCAACATAATCTATCCCTTCCTTTTGGGAAAAAACTTAAGCAACTAATCTAGCTTTAAATTTGTCAATCGAACCACCTGAGTTAAATTTTCTTTTCAACACCCATTTGCAACTAATGGCGTTTCTATCCTTAGGTAAATCACTAAGTTCCCAAACTTTATTTTCCACTATCGAATTGATTTCTTCATTTATGGATTTTAGCCATTCATTAGAGTGATGCGAACTAATAGCTTCTTCATAATTACAAGGATTATCCATATCATGCGGATCCACAAAATCTTCTGGTTTTTCACTCATATACACATAAAATTCATCTAGATATGATGGAGGACGCCTTGATCGTTTATGACCAATAAGAGTAGGAAATTGTTCACTTCTCTTAGGGGATGAATTTGGATCAATTTTATCAAATGATTGATTATTTTCACCTAATGTTTTCAGATTATCATTTGTGTTATCATGTTCTTTAAGTTGTTCTAAAACTTCAGCATCTCTGCTTTCGATAAAACCTTTAAAATTAAGACCTATATCTTTATGATAAAATCTCCAGCCTTTTGATTGATCAGGATATCGTATAAATCTGCACCTATCTGTTTTGAATTCAAGTTTACTCCTAAAAGTTGATATGAGATTCAAACATGAACTACAGAACCCCACTGTCTATGATTCCCAAGATCTAGTTTTCTACAAGTCCATAATTCATTAAGGGGTTCGATCTATTGCTTTAGTAGGTACCCTGTTAAGTATATATATGTAGCAACACTAACTGCTTCTCACCAAAATTTCTTAGGTAAACTTGAGTGAGCCATCATGAATCGACACATTTCCAACAATGTTCTATTCTATTTTTCAGCTACACCATTTTGTTGTGGCGGATAAGCCATTTTTAATTGGTGCTTAATTCCTATTCATCTAACTCATTTGACACATACTCTCCACCTCTATCAGTTCATAGTGCTTTTATTTTTCTACCCAACTGATTTTCCATTTCTCTTCTACACTCATCAAATACTGATATGGCTTCATTCTTGTGAGTAATCAGATATACATATCCAAATTTAGAATAATCATCTATGAATGTTATAAAAATATTATTTTCTTCCATGTGTCTTAACTTCTTAATGTTCACAAATATCTGAAAGTCTAACATCTAATAATTCAATTGCCCTTTCACCCTTAGGGAAGGGTTTCTTAGTCATTTTTCCCGACAAACAGTGCTCACAAGTTTTAAACTCAACTTTGTCCAATTTTGGGATCAACCCTATATTCACAAGCCTCTTAATTTTGTCTTTTCATATATGTCCTAGTCTTAAGTGCCATGTATAAGCATCATTATGTAGACAATAATTCAATAGGGAACTCTCAATATAAGCAGAAGATGAAGAAACTATATTATTCTCACGATGAGTTACATTTAACATAAACAGATTTTGATCTTCTATTAAATATCCCCAAGCTAGTATGCAGCCACGTTTTCCGATAGTTACTTTCTTTGATTGGAAACGTACATCAAATCCCTTGAGAACAAGGGACTGAGACAATATTTTTCCTTATATTCGGCACATAATACACATTAGTCATTATGAAATCCAAAGATCTAACTTCTTGTCTACATGATTCTACAACCAATACATCTGAATAGGTGTTATTTCCCATAAAGATTTTCTTTTCTCCGGATTGGATCTGTTTAAAATCTTCAAACCATGTTTTTGAGGTAGCAATGTGGCAATTTGCACCAGAGTTGATCCACCATCCGTAATGATCAAAGTCAGCATAAAGGCATTCAGAGATCATACATACAACTTGTTTGCGTTCCCTTGAAGAGCTGCCTTCAGAATGTTATTTTCTTTTTCCATTTGTGTCTCGATCTTTATCTTTATTATGCCAGCAATCTGCCTTCATATGTCCAACCTTGCCACATACAAAACAGGTTGGTATGTTATTAGGTTTATTTCTAGAAAATTGTGCCTCCTACCTTTAATTTTAAAGCCTTGTTTATTTCTATTGAGTTTTCCAGAGAAAATCTTAATCTTTATTTCTACGGTAATTATCATCATTGGCCAATAAGAGATCAGGTTGTTTATTCATTTCCATATGTTTTTGTTCAAGTGCAAGTTTCCTAGCTAATTCTAATAGACTGGTGATAGATTGGGGATGAAGCCTTACCATTTGCCAAGAAGAGGGGAGACTATTTAGAATAGTTGAAATTTGCATCCTTTCATAAATGATATCCCCTGCTTCAGCTAAATCTTGAGCCATTACTAACATTTTATTGACATGGTCTATAACACTGTCTCCCTCTTTTATTTTTCAGGAGTTATATTGTTCTAAAATAAACTGAATATGAGTATCTGAAGTAGTGTCATTTTTTTGCAAGTGCCTCCATCATTTCTTTTGTAGCTGTATATTTTTGAAAAACAATAATCAAATCATTTATCATAAATGCTGGTAAGGTACTACGTCCAATTTGATCATCTTCTTCAAATTTCTTCCATTTCTTAACTTAAATTATATAGGATTTTCACTTAATAAGGGTTTTTCTGATTTTAGGACATATGGAATCCTATCTTGAATTAAAATATACTTTATTTTTCTTCTCCATATGTCAAAGTTCAAACCATTTAGTTTTTCAGTCTTGGAAAGCTCAGCAGCAACTACAGATCTAGCCATTGGTTTAAAACTTAATGTTCTGAAGTAATAGTTAGGGAGATCACCCAATAATGTTCTGAAGTAATAGCTAGTAATATAAACCAATCACTTAGACAGAATATTATGAAACAAGTTTTTAGCAATCAACTACTCTAAAACAATGGGATCAACTAGCAATTGTATCAAAGAACAAGCAGAGGAATTGGCATTGGAGATGATATCGCGGGGCTGGGGATCACCGAGAAAACCAGTTTATCAGATCGAAAGTTCTTTCCACTTCCTCTCTCTTTTCTCCTGAATGTTGCTATGAATCTGGAGGCCGGTTTCCCCGAGAAAACTACATTTGATCGTTGGGTTGCTGTTGATAAATAGGACCACTCTGATTCATGGGCTAGATATAGAAAAAGCAGAAGAAGAAAGAAAAGAACTCTCGATCTGATAACTGGTTTTCTCGGTCATCCCCAGCCCCACGGCATTGTCTCCGATTCCTCTGCGCATGCGTTCTCCTTCATTGGTATCAGAGCCTACGACTTTCTGCTTAGGAAACAAACACTATCCACTGACCTAGGAGTGATAGCCCTAAGGGTGGACACATTGATGTTCACTATCGCTATATTCAGGATGTGGTTGAAAAAGGAGAAGTAACGGTAGATTCTTATTCTCGACCGATATGGTAGCTGACCCTTTAACAAAGGGAATGAGTGTGGAATTATTTCCAAAGCATGTAAGCCTAATGGGACTAAGGGATGCTTGAGTCAATAAACTGTTCACGCAATTGTTTTTGTGTTAATATGGACCAGCAACAAGAGGCACAGGTTTTGATTGCTAAAAAACCAAGCAGATATGCTACTACCCTTTTCTCTATCAAGTGGTTTAGAAAATTAGTATCAAGTTGGCCAAAACTTTCTTTTTGGCCAAGAAAAAATTCTATATTTATCTTCTCAGAAAATTACTATCAACTAAATAAAATGGCCTAACAGTTTAGGTCAGGTTGAGTTTGCCCTGATCTTGACCTAGATGCAATGACTTGATGGCACTTTAAGGGCTTTCTCCCTCTGTATTGTGATTTGAGGCAAAATAATAATAATAATAATAATAATAATAATAAGGAAAGAGAGAGAACTTATCTTTTGCCTCCTCCTAGTGGTATTCTAGAGCTTTTTGACGGGAGCTTTCACACATCATCTAGCGAGGTGGTATAGGGGGTGTTATAAGGGATCAATCTGGTAATATTGTTAGGAGTTTTTCTAGGCCAGTGGAAGCGTCGAATGCTAATGAAGCTGAAGTGTTTGCTATGTTAGTTGGTTGTAGGGAATTATTAAAGCTGGGTGGTTATTTCTCTCTTATTGAAAGAGATTCCTTTTCTGCTATTCAAAGGGGATCAGGTAAGTATCAATTAATACAAGAATTGATATGATGCAAAAGAATGAGTTGCATATGAATTTGGTGTCTCCTTTAGAGATCGACCCTTGCATTAAATAGGATGAAAAGCGCCGTAATCAAGGCTACCAATCTGTACATTATATGGCTGTACAACCTAAATTAATGACGGGAATCTATATAAAAGGAAATTACACAATGTACACTTTGACCAAATCCTATCAATTTGATCTACTCAATCTGGGCTTGGATTTGAGACAATTATGCAGGTTGGCCTGTGGGCCTGAACCCACATCTATCGTGACACCCCCACTCAAATTGATGCTAGAGAATCAAAAGGCATCAATTTGCCAACCAAGAACTGATGTCGAGGGCGAAGAAGCGCTTTAGTAAATATATCAGCTATTTGCAGATTAGAGGAGATGTGTGGAAGGCTGATGACATCGTTCTTGTACTCATTGCGGATAAAATGAAAATCTACCTCAATGTGTTTGATGCGCTCATAAAATACTGGATTGGCAGTAATACAAATTGAGCTAGTATTATCTGCGTGTAGAGGTGTCGCAACAGTTGCAGGAAAACCAATATCTGAAAGTAACCTGCGAAGCTAAATAATATCTGAACAAGCAGCAGACATAGCATGATACTCAACTTCAGTAGAGGATTTCGAGACTCTGTCTTGTTTTTTACATTTCCAAGAAATCAAGCTATCTTGTAGAGCGGCAAGTGTCGAGACAACCAGCCCAATCAGCATCTGCATATACTTTTAGTGTAATGGAGCTATTCACCGGGAAATATAATCCACGAGTTGGCATCCGAAAAAGATATCGAATGATTCGACGAACAGTAGCCAAATGAAGATGCTTTGGATTAGTCATGAACTGACTTACCAAATTGACAACATATGAAATATCAGGGCAAGTAGTTGTCAAATAAATCAAGCTACCAACCAATCGATGATACATAGTAGGATCAGGGATAGGATCACCGTCGTCTTTCCCAATTTTGACATTGACTTCAACCGGAGTGTCAACTGGAGTGGAATTTTGAAGTCCTGCCATGTCAATCAGATCAATAGTATATTTATGCTGGTTGAGAAAGATTCCCTAAGCTGATTAATGAACTTCGAGACCTAAAAAATAGGTCAAAGGTCTGAGCTCCTTCATTTGAAAGGAATCATGAAGAGAAGCGTGAAGTTGATAAATCACATCAGCATTAGGGCTAGCAATGATGATGTCATCAACATAAACAAGAAGAATAGTAATCCCTTTTGACGCATGATGTAGAAACATGGAAGGATCAGAAGGACTTGGATGGAAATCCAGGTGAACAAGGGCTTCTTGAAAATTTTCAAACCATGCCCGAGGAGCTTGCTTAAGTCCATAAAGGGATCGATGTAATTTTGCAACACTACCCTTTGGGTACCCTGAGACTCCTTGTAGAAGTCTCATGTAGACATCTTCTTTGAGATCGCCATGTACAAAAGCATTTTTGACATCCATCTGGTAGAGAGGCCAGGACTAAGAAGCAGCAACAGCAAGAATAGTCCTAACTGTAGTCATTTTTGCTACAGGAGCGAATGTTTCATCATAGTCAATGCCATATTCCTGTCTGTTTCCAAGAGCTACAAGACGTGCCTTATATCGGTCCAGGGTGCCATCTAATTTAAGTTTGATGGAGTAAATCCACTTGCATCCGATCAGCTTGATAGAGGAAGGGCACCGAACAACATCCCAAGTATGATTGTGCACAAGAGCATCTAATTCCTCCTTCATAGCTTTATTCCAACATTCATGCTGCACAGCCTGAGAGTACGAGTTTGGAAGGTCAATTGGGCCCAATGGTAGGCCCATTGATGCATTTATGTTGTAATTATTATAATTAATTGTATTTTAGATATTTAAGTGGGTTTAGACCTTGAGCGAGTTTCTTTTAGTGTTAGATTAGTATCTACAGAGGTTCGTGCGATTCCGAGTTCGTTTGACCCTAGCAGAGGGAGTAATTTGCAATTTAGGGAAAATTGAGTGTTTTTCCGAAAATTCCAATCGCCTTGATTTTTGGGTTCGTTGGAAAGGTCTCGTCGCGCTAATGATTTCTGTCTCATGTATCATCGCAATCCAAAGATAAGAAACCCTTCAAGTGGTCCATTCCTTTACCAGACCCACTTAAGGGGGGTGCAAACTTGTCTTTTCCCCTTATCTTCTTCTTAAGCAGGGATTAACCCTAATCTCTTATTCTAATCTCTGCAACAAACTAGAAATCCCGCAACCCCCTTCTTCTTCCTCATTTTCTCAAGGTCCAAAACTCCCTCCGAAAGAGATCATCTCGAAGATCCGAACCGCTCACATTCATCCTCTCAATCTTCTCCTTCCATTGATCCTATTTTGGTAAGCTTTCTCTCACCCACATCTTTTCTTATCATCTCCTTTAGTTTAGATCTAGGGTTGTTCTTGATCTTTTTCCTTTCTTTCTCCTTGGTGTTCTAGATTGCTTTTGAGCAGGGTAGATTGTGGTTTTCGCGGTAGAAATCTCCTTCTCAAGTTTTTCCCTAATTATCTTCATCTTCTTGGTTGAGGCAAGTAGATATGTAATTTATAATTGATCTTGTCTGTATTGTTTCCTATTGATTGCTATGATTTCTTGTTAGATTTCCCGAATTCCAAGCCTGTTGTTGATATTGATTTGGGATTGACATGTTAGATTAGGTCTGGGGACTTCGGTTTGGTTAATTTGTAATTGGTAAACATTTGATGTTAAATTGATAGAATGGGTGGAAAATGATGAATATGATGAATGGGGAGCATGGTGGCTCATTTTCTCCAGGTTTACTATTGAATGGCCTGAGGAGGAAGAGGGTAGGAAACCCATTTTCGAGGTTGCAGGCCGCTGTCCGATCGACCGGACACTTTGTCCGATTGATTGGACAAGGTTAATGCCCTAGTTAACTGGGACAGAGTACACGTCTTAGTTAACTGAAATCTGGCACTGTCCGATTGATCAGACCTTCTACCCGATCAATCGGAGGCTAATTTTCTAACAACACTTGGCGATTTCGAACACTTGTAACTTTTAACCCGCCCGTTGGATTTCTACATATAATATATCGTTGGAAAGTCCTTGAGATGTAGAATCCAATGGTTTTGGTTTCATCACGACCAAAGGTCTGGAAGTGATGTAAATACCCGGATTATTGATCCAACTCATGTTTTATTGGAAATGAGACCAGTAACTTAGGTTTGGGCCTTAGATATTGGAAAGCATGAACCTACTCTCACCAGACCATTAATGGGATTAAAATCGTAGCACTTGGCTTGGTGTGCTTCGATGGGTTGTCTAGGTATTCGTGTATTACGTGTGGTGTAACCGAATGCATAGGGAATTGAATCGAACAATGCTTAACATGATTGTACACCAAGGGATTTCCCTAGAAGCATTGTTGATCCAATTTCCACATGTACTCCATTAGAACATGTGGGGTACAGGGATGACACCACTTGCCTAGGTTTGGATTGTAATTCTTCCTTGACTTGTGACTTGTATCCGTTGTTACTATTCCTTGTACACTCTCTTGGCATAAAACACTTAACTAATTATGAAACATAAATCCTTGTAGAACTAAGATATGGACCAAACTTAGAGTGTATCGTAGGAACCTTGTGCCATGAATTGATAAACATGACTGGCTAGTATGGAAGGGATTATCAGGTGGTTAACTTGTCTTGTATCGTCTTGAATGAGATAATCCCTATGATCATGTCTTGTGCATTGAACTAGCCAGACTTGATTGTCTTGGTATTCCTCTAGTCAACACCACTTCATTATTATTTGCATGTCATGGCCATCTGCAATTTGGGGTTTTAATTTGATGGGGCCGGCTACTCGGACATCGGGATAGGCAGTCGGCGTAGGACGGCGTCCATTGCGTTAAATAGCTGGAAGCGGGCTAGGACCATGCTGCTATTCCCAGGACCTGGAGCTAGGATCCCACTGGAGCCGGACTTTGGTATCAGTAGTCTAGTCTGGATTGTTACTGATACCCCGGGAGGTGGCTCGGACATCCTCGGAGTCTCCCTCTTGCCTTTTGCATTGCATTGTTTGGATAGTGGTTATTGCTAGATGATGTTAGGATTTCCGTTATTGTCTCTTACGATTATTATTCATGCTTTATGCCTAGCTTCGCTTTCCTTGTATTCACATGATATTACACTTGTCATTATTCTATGCTTGATGAGTGCCATGTCATATATACTTTGCTTATCTATTGCGCAACATGCCGTTGACTCTGTTCCTTGGTGTGCAGACACCTCAGGTGATTACTACTATGAGGAGCAGGCCGGTGAGGAGATTCCAAAGGATCTCCAACCAGCTAAGGAGGAACAAGAGTGGCGTGCCGATGACGTAGAGTAGCGTCATCGATCCCGGCACTAGAGAGATTCATTGGGACTTCATTTAGATTTTATTTATTCTTTATTATCTCTCGTTGGACCTTCCACATTATTGACATCACTATTGGTTTAAATGGCCTTGATTATTGGGTTGGCCATTGTAATTAATTAACTCCTTTGTTAGTTTCGTTTATTCCTTTCTGCAACTTTAATTATTAAATGAAGTTATTATCCATTGTTTGTTATTCAATATGCCTGGATGCATATGCATTCCGCAATTATTGTATGACTTTTGAAATATAATATCCTCACGACGGACTTACGATCCTTGGGCCTCAAGAACAAAAAAAATTTAATTAGTCCTAAATTTCACTCCCCAGATCCGGTTTATTCTCTAATCGGGTTGGGGGGACGTGACATCATGGTTGCCATTAGAGATGTAAGGGTAAAACCATACCGGTCAGGAGGGACAGAATTACGAGTGGAACGACGAAGAGGGGCAACACCAGGCGGACCAGATGGCGGACGTGGCTCACGAGGAGTACTACCTGTAGCCTGCTTATCACCACGCCTATGATACATAAAAGTAGGATTAAACTTAACAAATGGTGTTTTGTCAGAAAAACCAAGTAGTGTCACAAAAGAAGGAGAATCTAAGGGATCAAATAATTGTTGAAAAAAATATTGATCGTAAAAAAAAAAAAAAAAAAAAAAAAAAAAAAAAGTACATTCCGAGATATACGAATAAGACAAACTTGAGGATCATAGCAAAGAAATCTCTTTAGGTTACTGGCATATCCCAAAAATGCACATTTTGCAGATTGTGCTGTAAGTTTGGTAAGCTCGGTAAAGGGAGATGAACAAAACACACCGATCCAAAAACATGAAGATCATCATATGATGGTGTGGTGTTAAATAAACGGAAAAAAGGGGTTTCATTTGCAATAGAGGAAGAGGGCAATCGATTTATAAGATAGACAGCCGTTGAGAGAGATTCTACCCAAAAACGAGGAGGGACGGAAGATTCTAGCATAAGAGATCTAGTTACATCAAGAAGGTGTCTATTCTTCCTTTCAGCGAGGCCATTCTATTGGGGTGTGTATGGGCAGGTTTTTTGAGAAAGCATCCCTTTTTGTTGTAAGAATTTTTGAAACTCTGCTGACGTATATTCTCCTCCTGAGTCTGATCGCAAGATTTTAATGCATTTGGAAAATTGATTTTCAACATATGCCAAAATATTTTAAAAACATTGAACACATCAGCTTTAGAATGCAAAAAATAGACCCATGTAAACAGACTATAATCATCAATAAAGGTCACAAAGTATTTATAATTAGCATGAGATAAAGTAGGGGAAATGCCCCATACATCACTATGAATTAATTCAAAACACTCAGTACTGAAGGAAGTAGATGGAGCAAAAGGAAGTGCCTTACTTTTTCCCATTTTACAAATGTCACAATCAAAAGAAATATTCCTAGAAGAATTATTCGACACACCAAAGTTAAACATGAGTGACATAGTTTTGAAATTGGGATGTCCAGGTTTACTATGCCACAATTTATTTTGAACAGAAAAACAAAACAACTCATTTGCGTCTTTATTCCCAATTATTGTAGATAGGTTGAGTGGAAATAAGCGTCCACATTTAGGCCCCCTCGCAATCTCCTTCCCCGACACCTGGTCCTGCACAACATAACCAGAAGAAGAAAATTAGATATTACAATTATTCTCAACAAGTTGCCCGATCGAAAGAAGATTTGAAGTTAAACTTGGACAGAGATAAACATGTTTTAAGGGAAGAGAACTAGAAACATCTCCGATGGCGGTAATAGAGATTTTTCCTCCATCAGCAGTTTGGATGTGGTGATTTCCAATATATTGTTTCAAATTTGAGAGATGTGCACTAGAAGAGGTCATGTGATTTGATGCCCCGGAATCAAGATACCAATTAGGGGAAGGTGATTTTGATTTACCTAAAATGCCAAATGCAGACAATGCATTGACAATCATCTGTTGGACTAACATGCATAGAAACAGCAGTAGAAGATCCAAGCTAAGTAGGCAATAATGTGGAACTAGCATTTGCAGGAGAAGAATCAGATGTGGCAACATATGCTTGAGACTGCGGACGACGGCGACATTCAGTAATGATATGCCCTTTTCTTTTGCCATAGTTGCAAAACTTTTGATTGCTTTGGGTTGCTATGTGGCCAAACTTTTACAACTGTAGCATTGCTCCTTCCTCATATCAGGAGTCTGAGCTGTCTGAGTCACCCGAGCATTATTGTGAGAGGTCTGAGGATTTTGATGAGTCTGAGGAGTGCCTCTTGCAGAGAATGCAACAGTGTAGTACTCATTTTTTTGTTGGACTAGATGGGCTCTTGTCAAGAGACGTTCTTCTTCACGGAGAAGTTCATTCAGACAGACATCTAAGGTTGGTAAGGGCATTCGGCCCATTAGAGCAGATGTGAGATGCTCATATTCAAGACGTAATTTCATCAAGAACTGGTCTCTCTGACTAGAAGATTGAAGTTCTTGGATTGCAGCAAGAACATCAACAGAGACACTCGCATATTTGTTGTCATATTCAGTCCAGAGGTTTCGGAATCCAAAATAGTAATCTTGAATGGACAAGTTACCTTGTGAATATTATGCGATTTCACATTCCAATTGAAATTGTCGTACAGAATTTTCACGATGATAAACTTTCTGCAAATATTCCCACATTTCCTTGGTATTCCATGCAGAAATAAATTTCTCACCCTCAGTAGGTTTGGGATAGAACCAGAAACATGCCCCCACAATTCCTTAGCTTCAATGTACAGTTGAAACTGAAATGCCCAAGCTCCATAATTTTTTCCATTGAATTGAATCAATTTTACCCCAGATTTCTCCGTTTAAACAGCACTGGAACCAAATTGCAGCAAACCAAAATGTGTAAAATCCAAACAGTGCAGCACGCGACGGAAGCAAAAATGGTAGTGCAGAAGATCAAAACAGGCTGTTTGCCAATGCCAAACAGTGCAGAAATGACAGAAAACTGTCTGTGATCAGTTTCACAAAATAAAAGGTCCAGGCAACCTAGATTTTGACTACTAATTCCCTGCATGGGGCCCACTGCTTGATCTGATTGAGAATCAGATCAACAAGGTTCAAGCAGAATAAAAATATCTTTCCAGTAATACAAGATTCATCAAAATCCATCCACAATCCAAGATTTTGTACGGCTGTGATCAAAACTATTTTAGAAAACTGGAAAATCACTAGTCGGGTCAAATGGCCTACCTCTGATCTTGGAAAAATGTTGAAAAAATCTCCAAATTTACCAGGAGAGGAAGTCGACCACTGCTGTAGAGATTTCTGAAGATGCCATGATGATCGCAGGTGGGCCACTGTTGATCATATTGTGACAAAAGAGGTTTCCTCCGGCTGTCTGCTTCCAAAGAAAACAGATCCCTGATCTGTTTGCTGCCAAGATTACAGATCCTTGATCTGTTTGCTTCTGAAACACAAGTTTGTTTATCCCAACAACAGTATGCCAACAAGACTAAAAATAAAACCACAATCAAGAACAGATTCTTGATGTGCTTGCTTTTCCCAAGAGCTGTTTTCAGAACAGCAGGTTGACAGGTCCCCAAGAACTTCCCACGATCAGTATCAGCTCTGATACCATATCAATTAATACAAGAATTGATATAATGCAAAAGACTGAGTTGCATACGAATTTGGTGTCTCCTTTAGAGATCGACCCTTGCATTAAATAGGATGAAAAGTGCCGTAATCAAGGCTACCAATCTGTACATTATATGGCTGTACAACCTAAATTAATGACGGGAATCTATATAAAAGGAAATTACACAATGTACACTTTGACCAAATCCTATCAATTTGATCTACTCAATCTGAACTTGGATTTGAGACAATTATGCAGGTTGGACTGTGGGCCTGAACCCACATATATCGTGACAGTAAGACCATGTATCCTTGGAGATTGACAGATTGGATGGAAGAGAAGCTGGATATTTCCAATCAGCTTCATGCTTCATTTCATCACATTCTTAGAGAGGCCGATGTGATAGCTGATGGTTTTGCAAAGGAAGGACTCACTCGAGAAACTTTCCTTTTTGATATCTAACTTCTTCTTTTTTCTTCCTCTGTTGTTTTCTTTTCTGGAGAAACGGAGCGAGATCTATGAAGAAGTTTTTTGGTATCTCCTTCAACCTTTCGCCTTCTCACAACAATACACAAGGGGCTGGGGATCACCAAGAAAACCAGTTTATCATATTGCGAGTTCTTTAATTTCTTCTTCTGCTTTTTCTACATCCAGCCCATGAATCAGAGGGGTCCTATTTATCAACAACAACCCAACAATTGAATCTATTTTTTTCGAGGAAACCGGCCTCCAAATTCATAGCAACGTTCATGAGAAAAGAGAGAGGAAGTGGAGAGATTTTCTGTAGACTAAATCAACAAGCCTATAAGGGTCTTTTGCGGCCATCAAGTGTGGGCCACAGGCCCACATCCAACAAGATTCACACATGAATCTTAACATTTACCTTTAACTGGGATCCATTGTGTAGAAACTCATGTCTTTCTCTAAAATTCAATACAAATTGTAGGATTTGGGAATCGGATACAAATCCAAGGATTCAAACAACAATGATAACGCCTTTTCTGCATCTTTGTCTTCTAGTGAACGTTCTGATAACAAGTCATGTCAGAATTGGCAGTCATTGATGTTGTATTCCATTATATAGTTTAAAATTTTATACCGTTACTTTCTCTAAAGAATATTACTCATAGTCACTATGAAACATGTCAAGCAATAAGTCATTACGAATCTTTATATCCACCTATTTTCAATAAAAAAAAAGTGTGATGTTCTTCATGATTAGTCATTCATATGTTTAGGGCTTGGCTCCTACAATGTTTGTTCTTGGCTTTAAATGTTTTGTGTCCTTCATTGATGATTGTATTTGTACACCAAGTATGCGGATATAGCTAATGAAACCGAAAGATGAGGTATTCTTAAACTTAATAGCTTCCAAAATCCAACAAGACAGACTGGATGAAAAGGTGGTTAAATGTATTTTCCTTGTATATCCAAGTTTGAAAAAGAGGTACAAGTGCTATTCACCAGAAAAAACTTAGAACACAGTTTGTTCCTATGGATGATACCTGTCTGAAAATCTTAAAATTAATAAATGAACTTTTGTTAAAAATTTACAAGTGATCTAGAAAGTCTACTTTGCAGACCATAGATTGGATGATTGTGAACTTCTGACAATAATGACTATTGAGACTTGAGAGATTATAAAGAGAATGGCATTTCCAAGCTCAAATATTCTCTTCTTCCTTTCAATTTCTAAATGAACTTTTACTCTCTTTATGTTCAACCTTTTTGGGTTTCTATTCAATTCTACAGTACGTTCCAAAATGCACCAAAATCTGAACCCAAATACCTTTCAATCAAAGATACTATTTCGCTAATTGGCCATCATAAACAAACACAACCTTAACAAAGCTTAAGAAAAATTACATTATGAATAATGAGGAAAATTGTTGTTTATACAGAAAATAACAGTGCTATAAGGCTTGTGTTGAATCCAATTTCATGAAAAGACCAAACATATAGAAATTCATCATCATTTCATTCGTGAACATTATGAAGCTGAAAGAATTACAATTCCACGCATCTCATCCAAGCTGCAGATTGCTGATCCGTTTATTAAAGCAACGACTTGTAATCGTCAAAATTTCTTGGTATCCAAATTGATGCTTCTTGATGATCTGCATCAATTTGAGGGGGAGTGTGAACAGAGTACCAATTCTGGTACACCTAAGGAACATAATATCTTAAAGCCAAGTCCCTCTAGATAACTACATGTAAATTAGGCATTCCCAGATTACCCTTGTATTTATTTTTTCTATAAACTATTTTCTAAGGGTGTTCATGTAATTGTACTTGTACCCATTAATATAAATACAAGGCCCACGAGGGTACTGTAGATTTTATGCGAATTCTCACTTTGTCAATATACACACTCATGAACAAATTACTTAAAATTACCTCTGTTTGGAACTCCCTCTCCCCTTGTTTAGAATCAGTTGAAAGCACTTTTACAGCAACTGTCTCTCCAGTTGTCATATGAGCTTTGTAGACAGGACCAAATGCACCTTGACCTATCATTGTTGTAAAATTATGAGTTGCCTTTTGCAGTTCCCTGTTAATAAATAACCAAAAACAAGGTTATGCAATGAAGAATTGTGAGGAAAATATTACTTTGATGATTGGATTGTTTTATGCCCCAAAAAACAATAAAATATTACAGAATGACGGAAAAAAACAAGAAGAAGAATGAATTGGACGTATGCAGATGTTTAAACATGAAGTTCGATTTTCTTCATTGCAATAAAACAATTGGAATGTCTTGCAACTGTTGGGTCAAAGATCTTAGGGATACCCACGTCATAAAAAAAAATGTTTTATAAACAACCATAAAGAGTGAGATACATGATGCAAATCTGCATGAATGTTCACCGAGAAGTATGTGAATCACTTACTTCATATTCTATTTACTTTTGTCATTTTTAATCAGTATAACAGTAAGTTAAGAGAACAAAAAAATGCATAGGCAAGAAGCAAAGAATATAGGTCAAAATATAATTGAGTGCCTTCAACTAATTAACTTTAATCAATGAAGGGACTCTACATGTCGCCTTGGCATATTGACATTTCAACTCAGATTTTCTTCGTTACATTAATAGTTTCATTGAGGATTCAAAACCTGAGCCGATCTTTAAAAATACAAAACGAGTTCCAAAAGATCAAGATAAATAAAGATATCATAGAAAAGGCTGAAATGTGTAAATATGATGATTTAAATGTATCTTAAATTAATTTTAGCAATATTTAGTTTTACTATACTAGTGCAATGTTAATCCCTTCCAGTAGATAATGAAAGGATCGTAATGAAAATTAAATTACCAATGTATAGTCAATTGTTCTCCGATAATTTGACTCGCTAGCACTAGAATCAAAGATGACGGGAAGAGAAAGGTTGCAGCGAAACGGGTTGCTCATCCCTTAATGGGTCGACCTCCTTTAATTTTCTCTCAATCAAATATTCATAACAGATTACATCCTTTAGTCAAGTCAATTACAATATCTAATTCAGGTATTCGGTCCTTTAATCAAATCCTCAACAATATATAACATATCTATAAGCATCCTGTATATTAATGTCACATGTATTTGGGTCGGGTTCATGTCAGGTCAAGTTCGACCTTTGTGGAAGATAGGTATACAAGTCATTCATATATATCTTTTAGATTGTAATATCCTTTAAATCAAGGGATACAATACCTGTATGATTTTCTATGAAAGGAAAGAATAGAAATATATATTAAGGGTCGACCATGTTGGCAACCACTTACTCTAAAAGCTTACGATGATAAAGAACGGTGTAACAATGTATATCAAGCTTACAACCACGCACGTGCAGGCTCCTTCATGGGAATTACACCCTCCATGGGAGAATACAAGGGCTCCACATAGGAATCACACCCACCGTGGGAGAATGAATACAAGGCACAACAGCCCGGGGGGTTTGAACACTCGAACTCCCACTCTAATACCATATTGACAACCACTTACTCTAAAAGCTTAAGTTGATAGAAAACGGTGTAACAATGTATATCAAGCTTACAACAGACCACAGGGGGTCAACACACTTTGGAAGGCATAAATTCTGTTATGATATGGTACATGAGATCCTCTGAACCTAATAAAATCTAGTGGCTTTCTTCCTCTAGCTTTAGGGTTCTTCGACCTTTCTTGAAGATCTCACGTATTGTTTTGGTAACCGTCAGACATTCAAATAAATTCTCTAGGCTCCAGTGATCATCATTGAACGAAGGAGTCGATCTTCCAACATCTTGAAGACATCTCTTCAACAAAATATATATTTCACAAAGGCATCAATACAGTTGACTCCAACTCTATCAGGAATAATTACTGGCAATCGGGTGAGGGGCCTACCTGGGTTTTCAGTTTTCTCCTTCGGCTTCGTGGCTTGGTCCTCTTCTCATTCTGTCTAAGTCATCTTTGTCTTCAGGGGGATTGTATGCCTTCTAAAGTGTGTCGTGGTCGACCCCCAATATATATTGCTCTTGTTTTCTTGTATACAGAATCATACAGGTATTGTGTCCCTGATTTAACAGATATTACAATCTACAAGATATATGTGGGTGACTCATATACCTATCTTCCACAAAGGCCTAACTTGACCCGACCTGAACCTGACCCAATTACATGTGAAATTAATAGAAGAGGGCGTGGACGGGAGTGGTAAGGATATATCTAAAGGAGTGTAACCTATTTGAGGATTTGGCTCATGAGAACGAAGAAACAAGATTCATGTAGACAACCCCAAAATAGTTGGGACACGGCATTGATGATAGTGATGATAAGATAGATTTTGGCCATGCCAACCATGGTTCAAAATAGCAGCCACTACGTAGCATAGCGCCCGCATTATTGGCAATAGTGGTTGGGGCCGCTACGCTATTTTGAAAATAGCTGCGCTATGGTGTAAAACCAGAGCCAATCTATTTTAATTTAAAACATTATTTTTCCTATTTTTTTCTCCTTAATAGTCTTTCCTAAAGTTGTCTCTACGCTTATATGGTTTCAAATCACTTAAAAAACACAAGATTGGCCATTACACAATATTTGAATTCTTTTGACCACTTAAAAAATTCACACTGTTACGCCACTACGTATCACCGCAACCATATTGCCCGCTACGTAGCGTTTTGGCCACTAGCCGCTATGCTTGCCACGACCGCTATTTTAATCATTGATGCCAACTTGCTTATTGTCTCGAACATCTAGGTCTCCTAAGAGCTTTCTTAAACAAGTAAGCTAATGAAATTTCAGACCTTACAAATATTACATAATAGGCGATTGAGTTTACTCCATTCATGAAATATAAGACTTTTAGCAATGTGTAATGTCGTTTAATCATCACCATTCAAATTCATAACAAGAACATAAAACCATTATTTTGAAAAATTATTAATTCACAAAAGTTTACGCGCTCCATTTGTTATTCATTGCTTGGTGTTCTGCTCCAGCATTGGAGATACCCACAACATGTTGTTTTGCACTTCTCTCAATCATTAAGTTGCCTCAAAGAAAATATAATAATCAGAAGTAGCCTTCTTGATTGACTGACATCCATGATCCAACCCAATAGCACCGTAAAAATTTCAAATCCAAAAGCTCACGCATAGAATAGACTAATGACTAATCCTTTGGTAAGGGAGGACTTTTAGACAATCAAGAATTTAATAAAAAGCTTCCAAAATCATAAGATGGCATTAAGTAACTCACTACACCAAATGTAACAACCTCTGATCATGTATTGTGACATAAATCGATCCACCAACAAATAGCTAAAACTGTTAAGTAGATTGGTCTTCCGCTCCCTAAAAGCTTAAGACTTCAGAGTGTATTGGCTAGTAAGGCTAGACATGGTATCAAAGCCATGCTAGGTCTCAAGTTTGAACCATGGGAAAGGCGTTATTCCCTCAGGCATGTGCAGGCACGTATTCCATGGGTAGGCACGTGTGGGTTGCAAATTTGAACAACGTCCCGTTCGGGAGGAGGGAGGGGGTGGGGGGGTCAATTAAATTGATCTTTCGCTTCCTAAAAGCTTAAGCTTTTGGGATGTATTGGCTAGTTAGACTTGAAAGAAACAAACCAATATCTTCTGCTAGCTGATTGATGCAGTCCAAATGCATCATTAGACAGCCCATTGAACATAATTTCAATAGGTCAGCCCATTTGGGTCCAACCATAGTGGGCCAGCACGTGTATGTTTGATCCATTGGGTTAACCTAAGGATGGCCATTCCAATAACCCAACTACCTTTCTTTCTTAATATTAAGCTTTCCAATAAAGTTCCTAGATCTAGATAAGATCTAGCAAGATAATTGATTGACATGCAATCAATTAAGATGATTGATTCAATCAATCAATATAACTGATTGAATGTAATCAATGGAAAGAATGAATATAAGCACAAAGAGATTAGCATGTAATCAATTATTGGAGGGAAAAGGGAAATCATATATAGCACCCTCATAGGTAGGATTGATGTCCCACCCATAAATACCTCGTAATATCTCATTTTGAATTAATGATAATTTCTCTCTTTTTCCTCTCAATATTGTGAGCGTGTTCTTACCCTTGTGAGAAGACTCCTCTCCCATCAATGGGTTTAGCCAGAGCATTTATAACACGACCCAAATAAGCCTCACTAACGCGTATCTGAGCAATTCTTCCTGTTGCTTTTACAAAACTTCCCTCCTGTATCATCAAACCGTCACCCATTAATACAACGCCAACATTATTTGATTCCAAATTCAGAGCAATGCCTATTGTACCCTCTTCAAATTCTACTAATTCCCCTGCCATTACTTCATCAAGACCATGAATACAAGCAATGCCGTCGCCTACCTGAAGTACTGTGATGACTCATAGGCCAAGCATCCGTGGCAGGGTACCATCATATTTGGTATTAGAGAGCAAGATCCTCCAATTTTACCTTGTTTTGTTTCCCTTATCTTAGATTACGATTCTTCCTTTGATTCACTCTTTTATGAAAGGAAAAAAATATTCTGAAAATTCAAAAAGAAAAAAGAAAAAAGAAAAAAGAAAAAAAAGATTAGAAAAAGATAGCGTTTAGCCTTCATTTTCCTTTACTGCATCTTGTTGTACTTGCTGCTCCTTTTCATTCAGTTCACTGTAAATGTTTGTGTTACTTAGGTGAATACTGTTGTTGCTACAATCTCATAAGTCCTTCTCCACCATCCATACTTGGTTACCCAACCACAGAATAAAATAGAAAAAAAAAAAAAGGCGGTTCTATTAGTAGCTGCTCCAGCCCAAACCAACCCCTAAACAGAGTCAATCCACTCCAAGTTTTCACCAAACAGCAACCATTAACAGCTATATCAGTCATCATGCATTCAGCCTCAGGCTTTTATATTTACACAGCATTTGTTTAGCCAAATTAAGACCTCAACCAGAAACCATACAGTCCCTAAAACAGGGCAATGATGCACTTAAGCCATTCCATGACTCCTAAATAGCAAGCATTCCTTTGTTGCTCCCATCTGGCAGTTACTGATCAATCCTTTTTATTGTCCACATTATTTCACATTCATGTCACAGTTAGTGATCAATCCTTTTTTTTTCACAATTGTGAATCATTCATATTCCCCATTCCATTGTATGTATATCGATTGTTCATTCATCATTTCACTGTTCTTGAGTATTTTTTTCACGTCAGTTGATCCACTGTCCGCAGTGATATGTTGTCTTCAGTGTTGTCATCAATCATCATGTATGCCCACAGAAATCCTCATTATCAGGAGAGATTTACTAAATCTGAGACTTTTTTTTTTTTGGGTAGAAAAGCTGAGATACATGATATGTCCCCTTTTGTATGACAACTTTATTCAAGTGTAGTGAACGGTTGTGACAGCTTAGAGTACATGTTAAAACAACTCATTGCTGAGAAGAAGGAAAGGAACGAAGTTTGCAACTCTTACTCGGTTCCAAGGAAGCATAGAGAGTTTTTCTCGCCAATTATTCATGATTGAAGATTGGTTTGACAACAAGACTTTTTGCACAAGTGTATGGTACAAAGGTTGTCGCTTGTAATGACATTATTGATAAGAAATTCAGCAAGAATATAGTCTCACAAGAAGTCATCAATATATTGCGACTTCAAGCTGAGACACATCCAAGTCCTTTCACATTACAAGGGAGAATAACACACATCCAAGTCCTTTCGCAAGAAAAAATCTTTGGTATGAATATAACATGTGGTGTGATGTGTTTCCAACTGATGTCATGTAACTCACATATTGTTGGGGAACCCATGGCTTAAGGAGCAAAACGCGTACCATAATAAAGAGGCCAATACTTATTCAGGTACAAAGGACGTAAGCAGCATTGGAAGCCTATCAATGTATTCCAAGCATTATTGAAGAATGAAGGACAAAAGAAATATGAAGATGAGGCAGAAAAAAGTCATGGTTGAATCAGAAAAGACAAAGCCTATGATAGGACTAGAAAGCAAAGCATCTGAAGATGAAATCCTTCTAACTCCTATTGAAAACCAAGGAAAAGAAAGAGCAGCTAATGAGGTAAAATCAGAAGCTAGGCAAGGGACACATGTAGAATTGAAAGCTCTAGACCTTTTGGTCAATCAGATCATCTTAGAAGCACCCTCGAAGATATCAAATGATAGATCATCAGTGATGATGCTCCTGATAACATATCCAACCATTGAGTTGTCCCAAGTTGACTTCATGTTCGGAGATCACTGGTTGAAATGTACAGATGATACTTTGACAGTCAAAATACACCATAGGTTCAGTCGAAAGATCTAAATCCTTTGTAGATCCAACAAATGGATGCCACCATCAACTCAATCTCCCTCGTCAAAAGATACCGTCCCTCTGTTCAACATTTAGATGGAAAAAACCCCATGTGTAACACCAAAGCAATGACAGAAGCAAACAGATCAGTTGACTAATCAGGAGATGATACGGCTGATCTTTGATCCAGGAGGACACCATCTTAACTCGTCAAAGTTGAGGAGAGCTGACACAGTCCAAATGCATCATCAGACAGCCCATTAGGCCCAACCATAGTGGGCCAGCCTATATATGTTTGATCCATTAGGCCTAACCCAAGGATCGGCAGTCCAATAATGCAACTATGCTCTTTCTTAATATTAAGCTTTCCAATAAAGTTCATGGAACTAGTTAAGATCTAGCAAGATAATTGATCGACATGCAAGCAATTAAGATGATTGATCCAATCAATCAAGATAATTGACTGACATGTAATCCATTTCCTCTCGATAGTGTGAGCAACTGTTCTTCCCCTTGTGTGAAGACTCCTTGGGTTGCTAATGGTGATGGCTCCAAAGGCCAGGCATCCATGGTGAATGTGTGAAGATTCCATCCATCATTGGGCCCCATCACTGATCTTCCATAGCATGAAGTCAATGGTTGACTTCCATAGAATACATGTTAAGATCCAAGTATACTCATCTCTTTCGATAAATAGAAATCTCCTTCGCAGATCTATCAATCTTGATACCAAAAGTACTTAATGCACTCAAACATATGATCTAAAATACAATATTGAGAATTGAGATGCTTCATCATGCAACAACCTCCTTCGGACAACTACCAGTAAACTTTTTTTTTTTTTTGAAAAATAAAGGTGAGAAATGGAATAGGAGTATAGGACTGCTTAAAACTACATGTGGACTTCCTTAACCTATAATTTTTTTTTAATATACTTAACGTATAAATTTTATTCTACTCCTCTTGAAATGTAATTTGTAAGGCCTAGTGGAGAAGACATAAAACCCTCCTCCTTTAGGTTTTTATGAAGGCATTTTTGACATTTATGGATGAATCCATGATTGCAACTAAAGAGAATACAATTCACGTGGAGTTGAATTTAGCCACTAGTGCAATAAGTCATCACTTGGGAATCTAGTCCATTAGGTATACAAAATAAAAACACACTAGATACCAAGAATCCTCAACTTATGATACTCGGAAGGCTTCAAACTAGGTAGGGTATTTGTTGGGTTGATGTCTTGTATTCCAGTTAGATCGGATTGGTTCATTGGGTTGGCCAATGACCGGGTTAAGGGTCAAGGGTATTTTAGTCATTGTACCGGGGCTTTCTTGGGGTCCAAGAAAGCAGAGATTATATATTGATGTAATCGGTAACCCTAGAGTTGGAGTGAGAGGTGAGAGCTCTCTCTCTCTCTCTCTCTTGTGGTTGCCAACCACAGAAGGGGACAGATGTGAGAGCAAGATTGAGACCTATGGGGAGAAAGTAGGCTAAGTGTTAGAAGGTTTGGAATCCTTGTAATGAGTTATCGAATTCCTGCATAGTGAAATCCTCATAGCCCCATGGACGTAGACAAGTTTGCCGAACTACATAAATCTCCTATGTCGTGTGGATTGCTTGCGGTTGATTGATCGTGCGTGCTTACCCTAATTAATTCCCCAACAATTGGGCTCAAACTACTGGTTTGACTGTACTAGAAATAGGGATTTAGACCAGGTCAAATAAGATTTGATTGTTTGGAGGCTAAGGTTGTTCTGCAGTTGAAGAGTCATCAGGACTCGGATTCCCAATCCGTTTTCTCTTGCATGTTCATTGTGAATGAATCTTCGCATGGGTGCTGAAGTCAAGGCAGTTTGAAGGCTGGATAGTGAGTGAATTAGACGTCGACATCAATCGGACTCATTAATGGATTCAAGCGTCAAAGTTCGAGGTGGAGTTTGATGAGAAGACGAACTTTGCTCAAATTTCAAGTGCCGGTATGTTGGCAAAGTAAAGCCCCACATCCCACATCGCCTAAGTAATGCCCTTGGCAAGTCTTCATATATACATGTTTGGGCCTTCCACCTATGAGCTTAAGCTTTTGGATTAGTATATGGTTTCTTACATGGTATCAAAGCGGATTCCGATCCCGTTGTTATTGTGTAGCCCATGTGACAGGCCCGTCCATGAAATCTATTGGGCCAACACGTGAGGGGGAGTGTTGGTAAAATAAAGCCCCACATCCCACATCGCCTAAGTAATGCCCTTGGCAAGGCTTCATATATACCTGTTTGGGCCTTCCACCTATGAGCTTAAGCTTTTGGGTTGGTATTGTCAAAGTAAAGAAGAGAAGAAGAGAACTTGTGAAATTTCCATGATCCCAGTAAGGGTCACGATGGTTCAATATATAGATATAGAGTTTCTATATGTGTTACAGTGATTGAGGAAATCAACTAAATTACAATCAATCTAATCTAATTAACATCTAATCATATCTCCTAATAAGGTAAATAATTAATTACAAAGATATACAAGTGATACTTGTCTTGACCCACAAGTTGGGCTTTATTGGGTATGGGCCACTGACCCATTGAATCACTGACCCATTTGACACCCCCCCCCTCAAATTGATGCGGGTGAATCCACGAGCATCAATTTGCCAACTAAGAATTGATGTCGTGGCCGAGGAAGTCCCTTAGTAAATATATCTGCAAGTTGAAGTCCAGTAGGAACATGAGGAAGAGTGATGGCTTTACGCACAAATTCATCACGTATGTAATGACAGGCTACTTCAATATGCTTTGTGCGTTCATGGAAGACAGGATTCTCAGTAATCCATATGGCACTGGTATTGTCGACATAGAGGGGTGTAGGGCCAGATTGTGGAAATCCAAGCTCAGAAAGGAGACCCCGAAGCCAGACAATTTCAGAGGTGGCGGCCGACATAGCACGATATTCGGCTTCTGTGGATGATTTGGAGACTTTGTCTTGTTTCTTACACTTCCAGGAAATCAACGAGTCCCCTAAGAACATGCACCAGCCGGTGGTAGACCGTCGACTATCAGGGCAACCAGCCCAGTCAAAGTCCAAGTAAGCAATAAGAGAAGTCGAATTACCCACAGGAAAGAAAAGGCCACGAGATGGTGTATGAAGAACATAGCGAAGAATGCGCCGAACAGCAACGAGGTGAAGATGGCGTGGTTGTGTCATGAACTGATTAACTAGATTCACCGCATATGAGATATCGGGCCTAGTGATAGTCAAATAGATCAAGCTGCCGACTAAACGGCGATACAGTGTGGCATCAGGAAGAAGATCACCCGTATCGTGGGCAAGTTGAAGATTGGCCTCAACAGGTGTATCCACAGGAGTGGAGTTATGAAGACCAGCTGTCTCAATGAGATCCATAGCATATTTGTGTTGGTCAAGGATGAGACCTTTCTCTGACTGATGAACCTCAAGGCCGAGAAAATATGTGAGGGGCCCTAAGTCTTTCATATGAAAAGAGTCATGTAAGGAAGCTTGTAGATGAGTGATCATGCCAGAATCTGTCCCGGAGATGATGATATCATCCACGTACACCAGGAGGACAGTAATCCCATTTGAGGAGCGATGAAGGAACATAGACGGATCAGATGCACTTTGAGTGAACTTTAGATGAAGAAGAGCATCCCTAAATTTCTCAAACCAAGTGCGCGGAGCTTGCTTAAGACCATAAAGAGAGCGTCGTAAGCGCGCACAGTCTCCTGCCGAGACACCCGTAAGTCCTTGGGGAAGCCGCATATAGACTTCTTCCTTGAGATCACCATGAAGAAAGGCATTCTTGACATCAAATTGGTAAAGAGGCCATGAGTGAGCAGCAGCAATGGCAAGAACAGTACGGATTGTGGTCATTTTAGCAACTGGAGCAAATGTTTCTTCATAGTCGATGCCATATTCCTGTCTGTTGCCCAATGCGACTAACCGTGCTTTATAACGATCCAACGAGCCATCAGCTTTAAGTTTGACTGAAAAAACCCATATGCAGCCGATAGGTTTTACAGATGAGGGACATGTAACAATATCCCAGGTATGATTCTGTTGCAGTGCAGCTAATTCTTCATGCATAGCCTTTTGCCAACAGTCATGCTTTACCGCCTGTAGGTAGGAAGTAGGAATAGCAATGGAGGAGAGGGTAGCAAGCAAGGATGTATGAGTAAACCCATATTTATCTGGAGGCTTAGAGAGACGAGTAGAATGACGAAGCGGAGGTGGAGAGGAAGCAGCAGATGATGAAGCGGGGGCAAGATCAGGTGCCGGCGAGGGATCCGGAGGGGGAGGCAGTTGTGGAACATCCTTATGACGACGACGTTCATAAACAAGAAGTGGAGAAGTTGTGTCAGAAAAATCTGGTAGATGAGAAAAAGAAGGTAAATCCGAGGAATGGGTAGAAAAAAAACGTTGATTTTCAAAAAATGTGACATTGCGAGAAATACGAATGCGTTTGACCACAGGATCATAGCATAAATACCCCTTTTGGTGAGAGGCATAACCTAGGAACGCACATTGGGCGGACTGAGCAGTTAATTTGGTACGTTCCGTAGGAGGAAGATGAACAAAACACACACATCCAAAAATGCGCATGTGGGTATAAGTAGGATCCTTATGAAAGAGACGAAAATATGGTGTTTGATTGTGTAGGCGATAGGATGGTAAGCGATTGATTAAGTGAACAGCAGTAGCTAAAGCTTCAGGCCAAAATCTCGCAGGAACTGATGATTCTAAGAGAAGAGATCGAACAATATCGAGGAGATATCTGTTTTTCCGTTCTGCAACTCCGTTCTGTTGAGGAGTGTAAGAGCACGATCGCTGCGATAAAATCCCATGATTTTGCAAATATGTTTGAAACTGATGGGACATATATTCCCCTCCAGAATCAGATCGGAGAATTTTTATGCGAGTAGAAAACTGATTTTCAACATACGCCATAAATTTTTGAAAAGCATCAAAGACTTCAGATTTAGAGTGCAAGAAATAAACCCATGTGAATCTACTATGATCATCAATAAATGTGACAAAATATTTGAAATGTGTATGAGAGATTACAGGAGTAATCCCCCAGACATCACTATGAATAATGTCAAAGCAATCAGAAGCCATAGTAGAGTTGGAAGAAAATGGAAGAACTTTGCTTTTTCCAAGTTTACAAACAGAACACTCATCAGAAATATGACGAAAAGATGTTTTATTTTTATTAATACTACCAGTGTTCAACATCAAAGATAACAATTTTGAATGAGGATGACCTAATCTATTATGCCAGAGCCTCCAAACATCTTGAGGAGAAAAACAAGAAAAAGCAGAAATCTGTTTATTCTGGGAAAAAGGCATAACAAGAGGAAACAGACGTCCACACTTAGGCCCCTTCGCGATCACCGTCCCCGACACTTGATCCTGCACAACACAACCAGAACGAGAAAAAGAAACATTACAATTATCATCAATCAGTTGTCCAACAGACAGAAGATTTGTAGTTAGATGAGGAGATAAAAAGACATTTGTGAGAGGTAATGAATGAATGATATCACCAGTAGCGGTAATAGGAAGCTTTTGACCATCAGCAGTATGGACTTGCAAATTGCCATTGTATGGGTGCAGATTAGTGAGATGAGTAGTGGAGGAAGTCATGTGATTGGATGCTCCAGAATCAAGAAACCATATGGAGGAAGAGGATTGGTGGTTACCTGAAATGCCAAGTGCAGAGAAGGCATTTATGATCATTTGTTGAATAAGCTCAGGGGTGATCTGAGGAGCAGTAGTGGAGGCAGGAGGTGGTGAAGGCATGACTGGTGCTGAAGGACAATCACTGGAAGTAGTAGCATCTGCAATGTTGACATGATATGCTCTTGGAGGGCGATTTTGGGGTCGCCTTTTGCAATCATTAATAACATGACCATTTGATTTGCAGTAATTACAAAACTTGGTCTTACACTGTGAAGCATAGTGTCCATAACTCTTACAGCCAAAGCATTGGATTTTTCTAAGATCTTTTATAGGGTGTTGTCCTTTAGCAGTAGCAGGATGACCATGAGAGACACCAGGGGTGTAACTGGCAGTGGCAGCATATGCAACAGTAGAAGAGTTTCCTGAGGACTGTTGCTTCAGAACCTGCTGAGTGAGCTGACTTTGTTCCTCTCGCAAGAGTTCATTAAGGCACTCATTGAGGGATGGAGATGGAACTCTGCTCATCAGATTAGAACGAATGATCTCATATTCAGATCTCAATTTCATGAGGAACTGATCGCGATGAGAAACTGCCTGTAATTGTTGAATCTCAGAAAGAACTGCCTCAGATACATTGAGGTATTTAATTTCATCATATTCTGCCCACAAATTAAGAAAACCCGTATAATAGTCCTGGATGGAAGAGGTGCCTTGGGAATACTGAGCAATCTCTAGTTCAAGTTGATATTGACGGGCAGAGTTTCCTTGGTGATACACTTGCTTCAGATATTCCCACATCTCCTTGGATGTCTTGTACGGTTTGAGATTCAGGATACATTATGGTTCAACAGAACCAAGAATCCATGTTTTTATCTTGGCATCCTTTGTATTCCAAGAGAGTATTTTTTTTTCATCCTCTTTAGGTCGTGGATCCCATCCGGAAACAAGTCCCCACATTTCCTTTCCTTCAAGATAGACTTGAAATTGATAAGACCAGGAAGTATAATTCTTTCCATTAAATCTGATCAATTGAATTTCAGGCTTATCCATTTCAGTAAGCTATTAAAGAAGAACACAACCCTTTAAACAGCACACAACAGCAAGCAGATGAAGTACCAGAAGATTCCAAACAGAAGCAGAACACACACAGTGCAAAAAATGCCCGAAAACAGGCCAGACGACCTGAAAAATCAGAGGAGAATCCTTGCGTGGGGCCCACAGAGAGATCTGAATGGTGATCAGATCAGTAGCTAGAGACTAGAAGACAATTCCCTTTCCAGCAGTACAAGTTTTATCCAGATCCAATCAGAATCAAGGAATTTGTGCGACTGTGATGAAAACTATTTAATAAAAGTGAATAATCACAAGATGGATCAAATCACCTACCTCTGATCTCTGAAAAATGCTGAAAAAATCTCCAAAATAACAAGGAGAGATGGACGACCAAAACTGGAGTGAAGTTTGTGGATTGTGAGATGATCGTAGGTGGGCCACCAGTTGATCAAATAAGGAAACAGCCACAACTTGCTATCCCAAAGCACAGATCCTTGATCTGGGTGCAAAAAAATCCTCAAAGAATGTCCACAAATACCAGAAGAAGCAGGCGACCAGATTGGTTGCAATGTCCTGGCTTGATAATGCTGATCTGGGGTGGGCCACGTCTGATCACACCCTGATCTGACGACTTCCAATGCTTGGAAGATGAAGAAGAAATATCCAGAGAGTCTCTCAGAGACTATGATGACTTCCAATGCTTGGAAGATGGAGGAGATTCACTCAGAAACCTGGCTCTGATACCATGTCAAAGTAAAGAAGAGAAGAAGAGAACTTGTGAAATTTCCATGATCCCAGTAAGGGTCACGATGGTTCAATATATAGATATGAAGTTTCTATATGTGTTACAGTGATTGAGGAAATCAACTAAATTACAATCAATCTAATCTAATTAACATCTAATCATATCTCCTAATAAGGTAAAGAATTAATTACAAAGATATACAAGTGATACTTGTCTTGACCCACAAGTTGGGCTTTATTGGGTATGGGCCACTGACCCATTGAATCACTGACCCATTTGACAGGTATATGGTTTATTACATGGTTTATTACACATTATGTCAGAATGGTGAAGAATGAAGACTGCGCCATCAGTGCAGGGAGGTACCTGTCAGCAACGTACGGGAAGACATTGCCAGTTTTCTTCAAGGTGGCTCGAGTTCTACGGAACCAAGGTGGAGATTGTTGGATTTATGTCTTGTATTCCGGTTAGACCGGATTGGTTCAATGGGTTGGCCAATGACCAGGTTAAGGGTCAAGGGTATTTTGGTCATTATACGGTGGCTTTCTTGGGGGCCAAGAAAGCCGAAATTACATCAATCAAGAAAGCAGAAATTACATATTGATGTAATCGGTAACCCTAGACTTGGAGTGAGAGAAGTGAGAGATCTCTCTCATGGTTTCCAACCACATAAGGGGGGCAGATGTGAGAGCAAGATTGTGACCTATGGGGAGAGAGTAGGCTAAGTGTTAGAGGGCTTGGAATCCATGTAACGAGTTGCCCAATTCATGCATAATAAAATCCTCATAGCCCAGTGGATGTAGGCAAGTTTGCCGAACCACGTAAATCTCTTGTGTCGTGTGGATTGCTTGTGGTTGATTGATCGTGCGTGTTTCCCTAATTAATTCCACAACGGTATTGTATCATATCCGGCAACTTATGTTTTATGTATGAAATCCATGTCCCTATTGCTTTGTATCCATCCCATATCTAAAAGCCATAGCTCTCAAGTGAACCATTAGGTCCATGCTTCACAGGAAAAACCCATCAACAACCAACCACCTCCTTTTTTCCTCCTATAATTTGTATATTTCTCAAGTATTATTTTTCAAGAGCATGTCAAACTCAAGGCCATATACAAACAAAGAAAAATGTAATAATTTTCTCATAGGCACATGCCGCAAGTGCCCTATTATACACAAAATCTTAAATTTTAGTTAAGAAGGGTCCTATTTGTTACCGAGTCCTATAAGTTACAAATTTTAGTTGTCATCAAAGTTTTATGTAGATAGATTTTAAAGAGTCCAGGTTTAGTTAGCAAGAAGTTGTCTTTGTTTAATTATTGGCCAAATAATATTTGAAACAAGATTTCCAATCTTAGTTGCTTGGCAAGTCCAACTAGGTCTTCTACATGTACTCCATGCATAGCCTTGAAGAGTCCAAGTTAAATTAGAATGTTAATGTTCTATTTTCAATCATCATCATCATCATCATCATCACTGTGAGACCCCAATCCACCTGGGTAATCCCTTGAGGCAAGATCAGGTCAAGTAATCATATGAGCCAAGAAAGGGGTCCGCAAGAATAAGGGTGGAGTGCTTCGGTTAGCACTGTGAGGCTTTATCTAAGTCTCACATCGGAAATATCTAAGTCCTAACCCTAGGCTTATAAGTCAAACCCCATCTTAACTTAACATGACTCGTTTTAAAGTTGTGCAACACCGGATCCCATAAGAACTCCGAAGTTAAGTTTGCTTGGGCAGGAGCAGTACTAAGATGGGTCGCCGCCTAGGAAGCAATGTTAATAAATGCAGTTCATTTCAGCCAAAATATTCGAATAATTTCGGTTCGTTCGCTCTACTGAAACGAATAAGACTCTACAATTATTCGTCCCAGAATTTATTCCAATTTGTCTAACTCAGTCTGAATATTTATGATTTCGTCCAATTCATCCAATTATTCGTCCCAACATTTAGGTTGCCTTTAAAATAGAAAATAGTAAAACTGAAGGGGCTAAATATATTTTTTTAACTTAAAAGTGAAAGTAAAATTATCTTTTTGGCCTTTTGGCCTAGAGAAATATTAGTGGGCTCCACTGTGGATCCACCCACCTATTAAAATCTAAATAACTATATGGGCCCTATCACCCATTCACCCTAATCAAATTTTGTTCCACTAAAAAATATTTTATTATGAATAAGCTGGCCAAGTTTCACGATAATATGAAATAGCACATCAAATGAAAATCGACATATTGCATTGATTTAGTACGATAAATTAAATGTATTGGATATTATTTTTCATTTTAATATATATAATATTTTTTCCGAAATATTTCACCAAAATCTTTGAATCGGCTAAAACATTTCATTTGGAGGGCAAACTGAAATGGAGTCCAAATCGTATTTCATAACACTACTGAGAAGTCCTCACACATGCACGTGAGCCAAAGCGGCGAATGTCATGCTTAGTTGGGTGGAACTGTCACAATTGGTATCAGAGCCGAGGACAACGTTATTTCTGGTGGGGGAGAGTGTGAGACCCTAATCCGTCTGGGTAATCCCTTGAGGCAAGATCAAGTCAAGGTGATCCTGTGAGCCAAGAAAGGGGAAACCGCAAAAGTAAGGGTGGAGTGCGTCGGTTAGCACTGTGAGGCTTTGTCCAAGTCCCACATCGGAAATATTTAAGTCTTGACTCTAGGCTTTTAAGTCAAACCCCGTCTTAACTCAAAATGACACGTTTTAAAGCTATGCAACCCCGGATCCCATAAGAAAATGGAAAGTCCTATAGTGTTTTATATATGTATGCCGCACATGGAATAATAGTACATATTCTCAGATTATTGTTTATGGAAAATAGCTTTGCTTCTTTTTATTTGTCCTACAGAAGTCGAAGAATGAAGTGCGCCTCTCAAGGACTCTCATCCTGCATATAGTCCTTTTCAGTAAACTGAACTTACATATCGTTCTCTAGGAAACAAGTAGGAAGATATCAGTTCCATTTTCATTTTTTGAAAAAAGAATTTTGATAGGTTGTATCAGATGTTGGGGCTTTGCAACATAAACAACAGCAGGTAGATCAACTCATGAGAAAATCACAGTTTGCATTGGTAAAAACTAAAAAGAGAAACAGGATTATCATTATGAAGCTGATTAACAAATGACATCGCACTTGTGTATTTTAATCTGTGAAGCATATTAGCACATCTATCAAAATGAAATAACCTAATGGTACATCTTTTACTTTATAAAACCTCTTTCCTCTTTTAGCCTTCTCCGTGACATACTTTAGTTCTCCATTCAGTATTTATAATCGTTTGCATACATGTCAAACAGAATAGAACACATCGACCGTGGAATGCTTATAAGATATAATTATATAAATTATCTTAGTAATAAATCTGTGAATATGAAAATATGAAAAGAGGTTGTATGATTTTGTTGTACATGTTGGAGGCCATGGTAAAGATAGATTGTATACTATCTTATATAATTGTAAATATCTTAGAGATATAATTTTTTATTCTACTTGGTTGGCTGAGATTGTAATTATCGGCGATCAAGAGGAAAGGATTTTGTTAAAACATTATAAACGGGTGTTACTTCTAACATTAGGACACAGAAAACTTTCAAAGTATTCTCCTCAATTCTTATTCATGTGATTTATTTTCAGAGGTAACAGAATTCAGTGTACAGTTAAGATAATAATAAAATAAGAGTAATGAAGCTTTCTACTCTGTTTGATGGGAAAAAAAAAAAAAACAAGCGTACTTGTAAGGATATTTGGGTATTCCAGAAAAAGAGACTACACTTTTTCTTTTAGGTCCCTCCAGCCACAATGACATGCCATCACCATCAGATGGTTTTGGAGATTCCTGACCAATGGTAGAGTCAGACAATACTGTACAAGAATCAGCGCCATTTTCACGAATCGGGATAGTTGCAGCCCTCCGTGAACTGCTACTTCTTATCTGTGCATGCCTCTTCCGGATCTTTATGCAAAACCATGCAGCAATTGCCAGAAGCACTCCAATTATCACCCCAATCGAAATACCAATTATCAGCCCCCATGAAATGCCTTTCATCTCCAGAAACAATAAATCCTATGCAGACCAATTCAAGCACTCCATAAAATGACCTGCAAGATGCAAAATTTCAAGCGAAATGAATATTATGGCAGAAACGATGAGTATACATTCACTATTGATTTAAGGCAGAATTAAATCAGAGACCATGTCAGGTTCCCGAATGTTTTAAGCCACTTGTGCTCTAAATCATTATCAGTAGAAACCCACAGGAGCTCTAAGACTGACTTGGGACAGAATAGCCAGGAAACAGTATCCCACTATTGTTTTTCCTCTATCTGGCCATCTTCTAAAACACTACCAAATATTCCAAATCCATCCAACAAATTGTGATTTATCATAAGGTACATAGAGAAGAAAAATTACAGCAAGCTTTTTCAAGAGAATATGAAAATCTCCAAAACAAAATTGCGATAGAAAAAAAATTCTTAAATTAAAGGCATGTTTCTAATTTAAATGAGAAAAGTGATAACTTGTATACAACAAGAAAGTAAATAGAGAAAATTTAGAGAGAACTTGCACTTTATTGAGTCACACTACAAGAACCTTGTACATTGACAGCTGTTTATAGTTTTTCAAATGAACAAGATAGACTCTACCAAGACGTAAATAAACATTAAAAGAAAACCCTTATCTTCCCTGAATCTTATCTCTCCAACAAAGACATTTAAATTCGATGATAAAAATTTATCAAGAGATATAATCCCCTGCTTGAAATACCTTAATAAGTTTTTATCATTGAATTTTAAATAATTCAGTTGGAGAGATAAGATTTAGCGAAGATTGGAATTGTTTATTTGTTTTGTAACATTTATTTGAACTTTTTAGAGCTTATCTGTTCGGTTAAAAATATACAATTAGATCACTTGGTATTAGAGCACGAGATTGGACCCAATCTCAAGGTTTTAAAGTCAGACTTCTGGGGTGAGTTGGTCACCCCTCAAGTTGAGTTGACTTGGCCAAGTTGCATGAAATCAGCTGAGTAAGACTGAGTCGCCTGCTAGAGCCCCATCAAACCTTAAAAATTGTCAGAAAATGGGAAAAAGGCTCAAAAATAGAAAATTATGTCCTTTGAATTTAAGCCGCCTGTATTTTAATTATTTAGAATGAATTTAAGTAGTAATAGGTGGTAGCATTTGATTTTTTATTCAATCGGTTGAACAATACGGCTAATCTTTGAATGCTTAAATCTTTTAGAAAATGTGATTCTGATCTTCCAAAATCATTGCCAAAGGATCCCTAAAGCCCCCAATATCTTCTAACAACAAGAGGGGAAACACTACTGTTAGGTTTTTTAGTGTTGGCTAAATTCATTGGTTGGACAAAACTCTGGGTCTTTTGAGTTGTAATTTTATTTTTTTAGAATAGAACTCTAAAGATAGTAGATTGGAAGGACTTGGAAGAAGAAAGCTGGAGAAAACATACTGTGTTGAATTTCCGGATCAAGTCCAGATTGGTTCGCTCGAGCGGCCAGAGATTTGCTCGAGCGAAGGCATGACAGAATACCCAGACGCGCTGACAAAAATTTTTTTTGCTGAGACAGAACCTCATCTGCTCGAGCGAATGGTGGGTTCGCTCGAGCGAACGGGTGCGCAGAAAATGGGAAAATCTTTATTCTAATCCGAATTAGTTTCCCTTTGAGACTATGTTTCCCAATTTGAGTCCTACTTGTGCACCAAGTCTTAGGCACGAATTTGGGGCTATATATAGGGTGTTTCTCTCAACCCTAGAGGTCACCACAGAGACCACTACTACCCTCATTAATCTGAGTCAGAGATTTTTTAGAGAGAGTTTATTTTGTAGAACTATTGAGAGATTGTTCTGAATGGCTACTCTAGAAGGTTATTGCTGCTTCTACCTTTCTTGTAGAAGATTGATCATCTTAATTGTCAAGGTGCTGG
The DNA here is from genome assembly GCA_003546025.1 of Camphora micrantha. Classification (NCBI taxonomy): domain Eukaryota; kingdom Viridiplantae; phylum Streptophyta; class Magnoliopsida; order Laurales; family Lauraceae; genus Camphora; species Camphora micrantha. Next base: position 27,939,761 of record QPKB01000008.1, on the reverse strand, counting down.
AAGATCAAGTAAGGAGAACAGGGCACGGTGGAAGTCGTGTCAGTGGATTCTTTGCAAGAATAACTACAGTCCTTAGGTCAAGGTACAGACTGAGGTAAAGGAGCTTGTGAGTATAACTTGTAACTGTCCGTGAACTCTTGATTTCTAGATCGTGGTTTTTCTCCCTGGATAGGGTTTTCACGTTAAATATTGTGTCTGCCTTCTTGTAGTGTGTGATTGGTAGATAGCTAGTTCTGTATTACCTAATTGGTTTATTTCCGCTGCATTGTTTGGTTAAATTAAGCCTAGTAATCCATTCTAGAAGCACCTAAAAGTAATTTCAACTACTTTTCGCCTTTTCCCCGTAGGACTGATCCTGAAAGGGGGTGGCTCAACACAATTAGTGTTGAGTACGAGCCAACTCGGACTTACCGATTTTTAAGACCATGCCAAATCTGGAGTTCTTCGAGCGTGACACAATAAGGTGCAATTTCTCCCCAAGATTTCCCTCTTCGTTTCAACTGTATTTTTACTTTCTTCTTGTTATCAATACGTTGGATTCGACTGCACAAACAAAAACTTCAAAATGAAAACGTAACCACATTACTGAAGAAGAAGAAATTTCTTACAGGTCATTTCCTAATCTGATTCAAGATTAACAATCTTTGAGAAACTAAAACCAATTTGGAGAACTAGAAAAGACACAAGTCTGTCGCTTGTACCCCTTTATCCACCCCAAACTGATTGAGCAAAAGAAAACAAAATGGAACAAAAGGAAACATTACATCAAAATTTCCTTCTAAATAGAATTCATCAAAAATACCATTCAGAAGCCTCCCAAGACCCAAGTGAGTTACAACACAATGTCCCAAATAGGAATTCTTATGCTACAGTTTGAAGCATTAATTCTAATCCACCAATTGATAGTTCCAAACATATAACAGATCAATAATCATTTCAACATTGACTCGGTTCTAACTAGAAATGTAAAATAAAACAAGAATGGAAGGAAATAAAACAACAACATCCCAGATCCCAAACAAAACCTCACCAGAAAATGAAAAGAAAAATCAGTCATATCATAGGAACTCCTCACACTACCGTCTAAAACCCCAACTGAAACCAAAAAAATCACAACTTTTGATAGAATCTCAATTTCCATCCAAACCACAATTTAGCAAAATCAGACTAAAAAAAAAAACTAACAGAATCAAGATCCCAGCCTCATAAAGGAAACAAAATATTCACATCCAACCCCACGCTTCAAGATCTATGCTAAATACATTAAACCCAAAACAGAAAACCACTTTCTTCCCACAAAACAACAATTTCTGAAGCTTATTTCAGCAAAATGAGATCAAATTCAATAACACAAGATATATGAGAGGGAGATAGAGACAGAGAGCATTTTCATCTTATCAACCAGAAACTTAAACCGAAGCTCATACTTGCCCTAAATTATCGGGAAAGAGATAAGATCAAAGAAAACAGAAATAGAGTCAGACTTACTCAAAACAGAGCCGAAAGGGGGAAAAAAAGGTAGGAGCTGGATTTCCTTCTCTACAACGACAACTAAAACTAGAAGTGATGGATTCTCCAATGGTTCGATTTTGGAGTTGAATCAACAAGCAGAGAGAGAATCTGAATAAGAACAACAAGAAGTTGAAAAAGATATTTCATCTTTTAAATGGAGCGAGTCGCCGTTTTTCCGAAATAAAAACGCGCGTTTGGATGTCAATGCCAAAATATTACGATATATGACATTCGTGCTTTCAACGTGAACGAAACACACTAGCAGGATTTGTTGCGATATGGACTCACCTATTTCATTTTGAGCTTCGTACATATACTCCCTAATGTTTTTAGAATTTGTAAATAGCCTGTTATGATTTTAGTATTAGTAAATAAGCTCCTGTTTTTTCATTTTAACACCTTTGGAGTTTGGTGTCCCCTACCAAAAAAATTTTAAAGTGAAATGACACTTTTATCCTTATATATTACAAAAGCTTGGACTTATTTTTTTAAAACCTTGTAACATTAATAATTACATTTAGTTGGAAAGAATGACCACACGTAAGTTTACGACGCACGTAATTACATTTTAGGGGCATGAAAGGCATTGAAATGAAAAACCGAACGCCTATTTATAAATACTTGAACTATAGGGAGCCAATTTATAAATTATATAAACCTTGGGGGTATATAAAAAACCTCTTTCATTTTTATTTATGTTAGGTCAGGGTAGATTATGTGGGGCCCTCCAGGAGGGCCACAATCAAATTGGACGGATGGATCTGTCCGTACGGTTGTTGAGTTGTAAGTTATGAGTTGGATGCTGGTTTTTGGCTGTTTTCAATGGTCTTAATGTTGGAAGTTATTTTGGGTTTAATGACTGCTGTTGGGTATTCTTTAATTGTTTTGATTTATTAGGGAGTTTGAGTGAGTTGGGTCAGTTTTTTTTGTCACAGGTTTATCAGCCCAAGGCTTTATGGACTGAGATCATAAGTCATCTCATGAATAGTGTGGCAAATATCCTTGTCTGAAATCTACTTTTGTGGGAGAGGGATAGGCTATTTCAAATTTTGGGGAATGCCATTTTAATGGGAAAACATCAAGTGAGTGCCGCTTGCCTAAATATTTAGTGGGGCCTATCTAGTGATCCATCCAAGTGGGATATAAAATAAGGAACCCACGAATAATCACCAATCCCGGGTTTGGCACATCCAAATGGGCTAGACCATTCGATCGAATGTGTACTCATTTTGGACTAATAAACACTTGTCAGCAATTGATTAAGTGGTTTGGGTGATGATTTGAGCCTTCGTCACAACATATGGTTAGATGAGTTGGATCTTTTGATCCCCCCCAATCCGAACCCAATGTAGGTTCCACAAGAAACAGTGCTCACCTTAGTTGGAGCACATGAGCAATGGTGAGGGGACCAATATCGATATATTAATATTTAAGATAATTATAACAATTAAATTAATATAAGTTATCAACCTGTTTGTTTCATTTAATTAAATTCCTATAATAGTTGAAAATAATAGGATACATGTGAAAATCCAAAAATGACCCTTACATCAAGAGGGGGTTGGGAAAGTCAAGGTCCTTCTGCGTTGCTTCCTCATATCCCCCTCACCTTGTGTCCGCAACTCCTCGCCTCCTTAATAATCTTCCGTTAACCTCATTTGACCATAAGTTTCTTTATATTCTATGCAAACAAACAACCCCTTAGAAGTTGCTTTTACAAATTTATCTTCTTTTTTATTTATATTCGATATTAGCATATTTCTTCACAATAATACCTATTTATGCATAATCCTAAAAATAATAAGATTTTATCTCGACAACATTGCTCCTTCATACCATTGTTAACAATTTTTTTAACGTCATGACAATCGTACCCATCTAAGAGAGCGCCTACACTTACTTGCCTTAAACAAATTAGCAGGACGAATTTTCTTCTGCACGACGTTCACAATTGCATACAATCATCTTAGAGAGCGCCTTTAATTCTGGGGTGAGTTGGGTCGGTCTTGGTTTTTATGGGGCTTGTTGCCTCTTGGAGGGGTTGGAATGGGACTTATGCATGTCCCATGAATATTTCGAATGACCATTATTGAGTCATTTTAGTTATAGCCTATTTTCACCCATTCGAGTTTTATAATCTAGGAGAATTTTCACCTACATGCACATTCGCATGTGGATGTCCAGTGGACCCGGGGGTTAATTTTTTAGTAGGGCTCCTAACTCTTTTTGTTTAAGGCAGGTACTTACACCCCATTCACACTCACTCACTCAAGTTCCTCACCATCGGCATTGTAATAAAAGGATTGTTTTCTTTGGAAAGGAGGTGCTCAACAAGTGCACTCATTTTCTCTTCAACAAGGGCCCAAATAGTTTACATGGGATTTATCTGTTATATGTTAGATTCCCGTCAAAGTGGCAAGTTAACATGGGATTTTCTCCGTTATATGCTAGATTCCCATCAAAGTTGCAAAATTTGAAATAACAAAGTTGAAAAACAAAGAATGACCGTCGACTTCCCTTTGGTGGAAAATGACACATTTTCCTATTAAATAAAATCTTAGGAAATTTGCCATCATATGTCCTTTACCAGATCGCCTCTTCAATATTCTCCTTCATTGGAAACCCTTTTACCATGAATTCTAAAAATGAAGAAGAAAGAAAGAAAAAAGGAAGAAAAGTAGTCCTAAATTCTTGAAATTTATGTATCTATATACAAGGAAAATTTTCCACTATTTTTTAATTCTTTTAAAGATTTTTCAAATTTTCAAAGGCTAAAAATGGGCACAAATACTAACTCGACCTGACTTAGCCAAGTCGGCCCTACTTAACTCGACTTGACCGTGGGTGAGTCATATTTAACTAACCCTAATTTAGATTTTTAATAATATATGGCATAAACCCTAACCTTACGTAGACATTAAGTATTGTACAAGTGCTTTGAAAAAAAAACGAACTGTACAAGTAGATCCCTAGCATCTTGTGTTGGCAAATAGCTTTAGAAACAATTAATAGATCAATAATTATAAAGTCTCCAGTTCAATCAACAATCAATGGAAGAGGCATATATTGCCAAAGGACTGGCACGGGCACCTCATATTCACAATATTAATGGAGAGACAAATACTGTCTAGATTTTGGAAATAGTATGAAATATAAAGACAACAAGAATCTAGTAAGTGATATACACAAAGTACACATTTAAGATGCATTTGTGCATCAAAAGGATTATATAATAGAGAGACAAATGGGTTTCTACGCGGACTCTTTTTCTTGTCATGCAAAGAAAAGATCCTACAAAAATAGGGATCGGATTTTCTACGGAGAGCGTTTTAGCACAAAAAAAATAAAAAAAAGGGACCACATGAAATATAAGCAGGCCCTATCTTTTTGTTTCCACATAGAATGGGTCTACACAAACATGCCCTAAAAATGAAATGCATTCCTCTAGCATAGATTTGAGTGAAGTAGATCTCCAAAGACGAGAAATGCACTCAATGGATTGGATTGATAAAATTGGGGCTCACTGTAGAGATCTTCGGTAGTTACATTGCCCTTTGTGGCTAGCCATTTCAAACCCTACCCCCAATGGTTTCACCTTGACCCTAATAGTCTTTTTAATTTTTAAGAATTTCTTATCGCAATCTAAAAGAGTTTACTGGAAGAAAATAATCCTTTGAGTGAGGGAAAGGGAGTGGTCAAATAAAGAGAGAATAAGAGACTGGTTGGTCAAATAAAAAAAGTGCTAGTAGAAAGAGAGAATTTCATTTTGACTTTATTTAAAGAAGAGGCGGATTTTGAAATTTGATATTTTTTAATATAACCTCTCTTGTTTTTATGTCTCTTAAATTAAGCCTTCACTTCAATTCAATCTACAAGTGAATTGTCCAAATTTAAGATCTTTCAATGAGTTTAAATTTCTCATTTGAGGGGCAATCAATAGGTGACCGTTAGCCTCAAGGGGTTGGCCGAGTGGTCAGGACCACGGGACCTCTCTCTTTTGGAGCTAGAGGTCTTGATATCGATCTCCGATTTCCCTATCTTCAGGAACCAAAGGTTGAGTCCACTAATGCTACCACCTGTGGGCCATAGGGGTTTTACTCGGTTTCCCTTTGGACTTGGAGAGATAGTTCAGCCTAAAGAGTTGGGAACCTCTGTTAAGAAAAAATAAAAAAGTTGGCCATTTAATATATGGTAGATTGTTTTGATTAAATCAAATCAAAATTGGCTGGCTGTAATGAACCTAATTTTATGCAGTCACGTATCGGAGACTGCTCAAAATTGTTGAAATATCACTGTGAAAGAGTATACTGCAACTGCAGGCCCCTTCTTTAATTTGAACCGCGAGAACAAAGTTCTAACTGTTATTAGCAATGGTGGTTTTCCACGACATCAACTTACACGACATCAACATACACATCAAGAAGAAATCGATGAAAAGGAAACCAACACAGAATGGTAAAAATGCAAATTACCTCCTCGTTATTAAACTTGAATACCGTCGACTATGTGCCTCCTTTCACAGTGGAGAACATATGATATATATGTAAAGTTTGACAAAAACCCCAATTAGAAACCATATTTCCTAAAACAGCCCTAATTACACCTCTAAATGCCTAATTGAACAAAGAAAGGAAGGAATCAAAAGAGACTGCCCACTATGGACTGCGTGTTGCCACGCCACGGTCAACTATTGCATGAGTAAAATCCTCAAAAAACAAATGCAGGAAAAGAACAAAAACACAAGAATATAATATTTTAGAGAATATAATATTTTATTTTTTAAAGAGATGTTTTTTGTACGTTTGTCTACTCAAGAAAAATAAGAAAAAAAGATCATTTTCTTTAAAAATAGCTCAATACTTTTTCCTACAACTTCACCTTGTAGAAAATTTTCTATAATATATATTTTTCTAAATGTAATTTACAAAATGGTAAAGTCAAATCTCTGCTTTTACAAATCTACCATGATTTATTTGTTTACATATGTGGTGAAGTAAAGGTAAATGTCACATCACAGTAAATGCGATATAAAATAAATGCAAAGTAAAATAAAGGTGAGGTAAAATATATCGTGAAGTAAAAGTAGGAGAGAGTGATAAGAATATTATTCTTTTATTTTGACTTTACTTTATCGCACTTTATCATTATCTTTTATCGTAAAGAAAAAGAAACCTTTGGTAAAAAATGGCAGGTAGATTTGACTTTACCACCGCCTTTTCATCTAAATTTGATAAAGGGATAGTATATCAAATCACAATAAAGGTAATGTAAACTAAAGGTGAGATTGTGTCCTTTTTATTTTGACATTACTTCATCACCTATGGTTTTATTTGTACACAAAAACAGCCCTATGGCTTGCCTGCTATATAACGGAGGATGTGTGTATTGATTAATAAATTAAAATATATGATTTCATTGAATTTCATTTTTTTATTCACAGATAAATTTAAGGATAGGGAATTTTTCATTTTTTTCTAAACTAAACTACTCATACAGCTTTTCTCGTTTGGCATTATATATAAATAATAATCTAAACCTATACCAAAATAGGATGAGGAAAAAAAAAAAATCAATCTCTTGAGTAGCACTCTTTACGACGTATTTATGCAAATTGGATACTTCGGAAGTGCAATGATACTTTTCTCCCATACGTTACAACTTTGTTCAGTGTAACAGATAAATCACAGAAAAGAGACATATCTCAAGCAGAGGGCTGTTTATTTCCACAAACCCACTCCCTCATAGATGGGAAATTTTTTTTTTGTTTTAACGCATTTCCTCTTCTTTTGAGTAGCGTGTGTGGACCTGTGTGAACAAGAAAAAAAATATTGCCGTGCCCAATACCGTAGAGACCGGAGACAATTTTTTTATTTAAAATATGATGTTTCTCTCCAGGACAAATTTCTGGTTTTCTGGAGATACTCCTAAGTGTTTCCCACCTAACATAAAGAGCGGTAGATGAATACAGATATATCAGGTATGTCAGTCAGAGACAAAAAGCTGAATGTTCTGGTTGAGGAGATACCCACGAAGAGAGAGGTTTAGAATAGAAGCAACCAGAAAAATGACTTTCCCCAACGACCGACATCCAAATGCACCTTCTTGTTTTTGTTCCTTGAAATCCAAATGCACTTTATGTGAAATTTAAAACATGGATGGTTATCAATCAAAAGTGTAAAAGTACAAACTCAGGTATCGAGCAGGGTGGCTCAAAAAGAGTCCTGATCCTTGTAGCACCTACATAGATATAAATCTGACAGTTAAAAAAGAAGAATTCCATCCCTTTCAATGGTCTTTCCTCAAGTTTCCGCTCAAGAAATGTGGGCCACACCGTACAATCAATATCCATGCATGCCCGCGCCAATCACGTTTCCATCGTAGTACTCAATCAAACAATGGGATCCGGTCCTTTTGAGCTGAAACTTGATGATATATTGGTGGAGGTGATGTGACTTTTTTTAAACGTTCGGATTATCTCTATATAGGTCCCACGATATAGTTCTACTTTCGAGTCTGGATCACCTATCGTAGATATTACATATTCACCGTGAGTGGACCAATTACAGACTACCACGTCATCTAAAAATTTTGGTGATTTTGAAGTGTAAAAAAGTTCAAATAAGATGAAAGGTATACAGAAGCTTTTAAAAGAATAAACTTATTTATTGTGGGCATTTTTCTCCAATGGACTTAATTGAACCCGTTCTGCACCTTAGCAATTTACACCAAAAGTCTCTATAGTAAAAAAAAATGAAAATAGCTTTACCTCTACTATTAATTTAATTTGAACTTCAATTAGAGGTTTGCCAAATTGAATAACTCAAAATAGCTTAACCACCTACACAGCGACAACCTACAGGTCTAACATAACCATTATTAATTCATGCCGTACCTCTTTCATTCTTCATCATCATATTAGTAGATGTATCCAAATGGGACCACTGAAAATTAGGCATAGCTTTTAAAACAAACCCATCGCTTTTTATTAACGAGTTTGGATCCTTTTTCGCAAGTATAAACGTATGCCTGAAAGTGGAGCGTCCGGATCACCTATTGCAGGTATTACATCTTTACTGTAGGTGGACCAATAACAGTCCACCACGTCATCTAAAAATTTTGATGATTTTGAAGTGTAAAAAAGTTTAAATCAGATGAAAGAAAATTATCTAAATTTTTGCACCCATTGAATTTTCACCAAGGTTAAAAAACTCATTGGTCTCGACTTGCCCAACTCAAAAAACTTGACTTGGCAGAGTCAACATGGTCACTCCAGCAAGTCATTTTTCATTATAAATTAATAAAATATTTATAAATAGATTAAATGTTTAAAAAATTATAAAATATATTAGTTCACCGGCATTCAAGGTAAGTAATCAAAGTTAATCAATTTACGTATTCAGAAAAATACAAAAAAGAAAAAGAAAAAAAGAAACAAAAAAATGTTCATTTATGTACCCTTATCAATCTCCCCTAGATTTAATTCAACCCTTGATCAAAATGAGGTGACTCAGCCGAGTCATGAGGTAACTCGCAAGTTTTCCAACCTTAATTCTCACATCTAGACTTGGGTCCACTAAATTGCGTCTAATGATATTTGGGTCTGGGTCCATGTAGCTTCAGATCCATGGACCGAACTTGAAATAAATATCTCTGTTTGGATGCACAAGAAAATACAAGAAAGTAATATTTTATTGAATACAGTCTTTCATTTTCTAAAGAAAAAAAAATCTTATGTGTTTGATAACTCAAGAAAAATACAAAGAAAAGATCATTTTCTTTCAAAAAACTCAATATTTTTTCCTACAGTTCTCCCCTATAGAAAACTATTTACAATATAAAAATCTTTCAAAATAAGGTTTACAAAGTAGTAGAGTAAAGTAAAACTTCACTAAATCTATCATGATGTACTTAATTGTTTACATGTATGGTAAAGTAAAGGTAAATGTCACATCATGGTAAATGTGAGATAAAGTATATGGTGAAGTAAAGTGCAAGAGAGTGGTAAAGTAGTTTTCTTTTGTTTGACTTTACTTTATCATACTTTATATGGAAAAGAAAAAATGACTTGTGATAAAGTTTATAGTAAAAAACTAGACTTGACTTTACCACATTAATTCTCTCATATAAACATGGTGAAGGGATAATATGTCACGTTTAGGTCAATGCTTGTTTGTTTATAATAATATTGATGTCACATCATGGTAAAAGATGAGATAAAGTAAGGTAAGATGAAGTATGTGGTGAAGTAAAGTAAGAGAGAGAGTTGTAAAGTAGTTACCCTTTGTATTGGCTTTACTTTACTACACTTTACATAGTTTTATGTGATAAAGAGAAGTGGTTTATAGTAAAAAAAAATTTGGCTGTTGATCTTTACTTTACCATGTTACTTTTTCATCTAAACATAGTAAGTTACATATAAATTAAGAATTTAATATGAAAAAATTATTCAAATAATGAATTTTACTACGATCAATAACATTAACTTGTTGTTATTTTATATTTTTCAATATTTATTAAAATTATAGTATCTTCTAAACAACTCAATTTAGAATCTGTAATATTCTTCGAAAATTTCCAAACAACAAAAGTCTTACATTTTTTTAATAATACACTATTGTATTCTATATTATTTTATTCTTATAATATTTAAATTTGTAAATATTGTATTTTGTAAACATCCAAACGGGCCCTTATATAATAAAATATCATAGACCATCATCCTCATAGCCTTCTCCTACTTATATTGGGTCGGCTACATAAATTACTTTTATCTATTCCAATCTATCCTAATCCAAATCCTCGGATATATTGCACTTTTTTAGATCTATTATTACTCCTATCCACGTTCTTTTCGGCCTACCCCTTCCCATTGGTAGGCCTAATCTGCATAGCAAAACCGTTCCTCACAGACACCAGTAATGGCCTGCAATGGGCATGTCTAAACCATCACAAACTGTTGTACCTTATTTTATCATCTAATTTAAAATATATAGTCACACATACGAGATTACAACATTTCGAGATCATGCTAGGGCGTTCCCTGCTTTAAGTGTCACATTACAACGTCATCCGATTGCAATAAAAAGTGGACAAGGGCTATCACACCATTTTGGACTGAAGAAGTTACTCCAGCAGTAGAAGAAGTTAGTCCAACCACAGAAGAAGAGGAAGATTCAACTTGCTATTTGGAAGATTCGACTTAATATTTGGAACAAGAGCATGGAGTTAATTAATGAAAAGAAGAAGAGTTAATGTAGCTTGTCTACCGGAGATAAAGTAGAAGGTGGATAAAGTTAAAGAGCTAGGTGATGGTTATAAACATTTTTTATGTAGAAAAGAACAATATAAGAAACGGAGTGAGTATAGTTGTAGATAAGGATTTGAAAGAGAGAATTGTGGGGGTCTTGTGTGATAAAATTATAACAATTAAACTAGTGATAGAGGAAGATATAATTCATATTATTAGTGTGTGCTCCACAAGAAAGATTCGATTAAAGTGTCAAAAGCAAATCTTGGGAGGAGATGGATGGTCTACTATGAAAATTTTCAATTAGTGAAAAGATTTTCTTAGGAGGGGACTTAAATGGGCATGTAGGATTAGGATAGTACAGGATATGAGAGACTGCATGAAGGACAAGGATTTGGAAAAAATAATGAGTTAGGAGAAAATATCTTGGACTTTGCATTAGCATTTGATCTTATAATAGCAAAAACATTCTTTAAAAAGAGAGAGGAGCATTTAATTACTTATAAAAGTGGGACTAGCAAGAGCCAGCTGAACTTTTTTCTAATTAGAAAACATGACTGATTCGTTTGTAAAGACCGTAAGGTTATTTAAGGAGAGAGTTTGAGCACACAGCATAGGTTAATAGTTTTAGATACTTACATTAGAAGCGGAAAAAGAGGAGTAGTAAATAAAATGTACCCTAAAATAAGGTGGAGAGATTTAAAAGGAGGAAAAAGCAATAATATTTAAGGATAAAGTGATTTTGAGGATGGAGATAATAAATTTAAGGGATAAATAACAAATATGTGGAAACAAATAGCTAACTCTACATGTTTGGGTGCCTTTTAGCATTGGCCACTGCTTTGGTTTTTTTTTTTTTTTTTTTAAATACCATGTCTTGTTTTTAATAACGGATTTTTATCAAAAGCATCCTCAAATATCATATACCTCCAAAAGAATGCTCAAATACATATAATGCCCAAAAGCATCTTATACAACATACTTCATTTTTTTCTAGACCAAATTGCCCTTCACTTTATCTCTCGCGAGTTCAAGATATGACACTCGTGTGAGCTCAAGATAAGACTAGCAAGTTCGAAACATAACACTCACAAGTTCAAGACTTTGTGTCTATATATGTGTCCAACATCATTCGTGAGCTTGGGATGAACTGAACTTTAACCCTTTTGAAAAAGGCCTATAGAACTAGTACCAAAATACCACAAAGAAGTAGAAAAGAAACAAAGTTTACTAACATGTAATTTCTTTACAAAAGACATGAAATAAAGAGAAGAAAATTACATCTTGGGATGGAGAGAAGCCTCTTCTAGTTGGAGATCAAGGTTGGTGGTGTGGCTTAGGCAAGCGTCCTTGATGAGATACAATGGAGAGTAGAAGATGGAGAGGAATTGGTGCTCTAGAGAGACAATTCTTCCATGGGTGTGGACGCCCCCCGTTGACTCTATTTATAGTTTCTCATGCTCCAAGTTCTTCTCTATTAGGACTACTTGGATTGGAATTATCTCAAGTGAGAGAGAGTTTTCTTGTGTATACAAACTCCTAATTTGAAAATAACTCTCATCTTGGGCTCTTAGTTGGATAAAAATATCTTTATCTAATTCTAACAACTAAGAGGTTGTGGGGCCCCTTTTGGTGTGCATCACAATGTATGTGCGGGTCTCTCTTCATCTGTACAATTGTTATCCCGAGTAGAAATTCCTGTACTAACTTTCAAAGGCCATATCTCCCTCATTTTAGTTCTGATTGACTCAATTTTGGATTCTACAAATATCTACTCAAAACAAACGAGTTTTACAACGGCAAATAGATTTCCCAAATCCAACATCCGGTTAAAAAGTTATGACCTCTTTAAGTTGATTTTTCATGAGAAAAATGTGATTGACTTTAGATTTCTTTCACTATGGACTCTTCAAAGACTTTTTTCCTTCCTTGCATTCTTCTCTCACTTGAATTGGAAAATTGGAGATAATTAGAAGATAATTGCAACAATTCAAATTCGAGTTCCAAGAGGGAGTTAGATATCCACATTGGCTCTTCTTTTCTCCTCTGACTTCAAGTAGAACTCTTCTTGTCTCTTGCCAGTATTGTATCACCAAGAGCTTATATCTTCTTCAAACAATGGTTGTTTAAAAAAAAAAAAATAGAATTCTCTAGAAGATATTTTGAATGTGCAAGAGGTAGTGGACCCCCTTTTTGGACGTTCATGCATGTGTGCTTATGCACATGTGTGAGTGTGGGGGTGCTTTTGTTGCTTCATTTTTCTTCTTTCTTCATTTTCTTTCTTTTCTTTCTTTTTTTCTCATTTATTTTCTCTGCTTCAATTCTTCAATGCGGGTCCCAAGATAATTAACCTTGCTTGAGAGAGGGTCTCGGGCAGGAATCTTGATACAACCAGGATTCCTACTCCAACTAGGATTCCTTCAAATGAAATTCGTAAGTCCCTATCTTGGCGTTTCCTGTAAGAATGACCGAGATCGAGTTCAAGTGTGACAAGAATTTTAATACAACTGAGATTCCCCATGAAGAGTCATGATTGAACTAGGATTCCTTGAATTTTTGGAAAATGAAAGAAAAGTCAGGAAAAATACAGTAAATGATGAACTTCATAAACTCATGCTGAAAATTGTGTAAGAAGAATGATTTGGCTTGAAACTCCGAACTTTGATGCTCAAATGCATAAAATCATTATCCTTTTTAATAAATAGCGTATTTAACCTAAATGAGTGCTTAATCTATATGAAATGATGCAAAATTGTTATAATTTTATGGACTCATCACACCCCCAACCAACATTTTGCTACTCCTTAGCAAAAACTGCTATCATAAATGAGGCTTCCATCATAAACCTAACCTAACCTAACCTAAGAACTAATGCAATGAAAAGAAACAAACAACAAACGCCACTTTCGCTTGTGGTCTCTACTGTATTTAGTGTATGTAGCAAGCCCTTAAACCGTTAGTTTCCCCCAGTGGATGAGTTATGCCTCATGAGGGTTTGGAGTGAATGTATGCACAAAATTATTTTTTTCCTAAAACAAGAAATAAAGGGTGAAAGAAAATTTCCAAAAGAAAATTGATAATCCTCAAATACCATTAAATTCTTGAAAATAAAAACAGAGATAAGGGTAGAAATCCGGTTCACCATTCCACCGTTAGAAGATTTTCCCGAAAACATGTTAATAATTTATGTGCACAAAAAAGTGTGCGCATATGTACCTAAAATATTGAATGATAAACCAAGAAGCGTTTTTGACGAGTCACCGTAAATACTTAGTTCAACTCTAACCCTAATGAAACCAAAGTTTCCTCTCAAGGCAACCTTGACGACTTCCACACTATTGTTTTTCAAAAGATCTAATTTATTTTCAAAAGAAATCCCCGAGTTTTTATGATCGAAAGTATAAGACATAAGGAGCATATCTACATCCTACTCAATCTAGCACAATTCTTTTTAGCATGTACGGGAAAATTTCTATGTGCATGATTTTTTTTCTTTCTTTTTTTTCTTTAGCCATCTCTTATTCTTTTTCACACACGGACCCCACCAATAGGCAACCCTTTTCAATTCACCCAAATTTATTCTTTTGGTTTTAGTGGCCTTTTCGTACCACCTAGAAAAACCAGGAAAACCCAAGTTTACTAAGTTTTGGTTTCACATCCTATTTTAGGCAACTCTAGAAAACAACCACTAAAGTATCTCATTCTCAACTTTAGAAAACATATACTAGCTTATGTATGTGGATTTTTTAAAAATTTAACAGTTTTCAAGAAACACTTTCGTCCTGAAATTGATGAACCAAACTCAATTTTATACCTCCAAATCTTAAAGGTTCTTAAATTTAATAGATCTTTCTATTATTGAAATTCTTTAAAAAACTTTCTTTCCTAAAAAAAAAACTGGAAAAAAAGATCCTAAAACCAAAAATAGAGTCTTAAAAACTTAATTTTTTGAAAATTTCCTAAAAACTGAGTAAAAATGATAAAAACTTTGTTTAAAATTGGACAAGCGTGCTTGTTCCCACCTCCCAACCTAATCTAAACATCATCCTCGATGTAATGCATATGATGCAGAAATATGATAAATAACACGAGGAAATTAAATTTAGGAGGTAAAGGGAAGAAGTCACCTGAATATGTAGATTTTTTTTCTATCCCTGTCCACAGTTAGATAAAACAGGAAAACAAAAGGACAAAAAGAAGCTATTCTACCGGCAATAACACACGAATCCGAAACAATGAATCCACCCGGATCCCAGATAAAATTATTCTCCACACAATTCACAAGAAGCACAGATATAAAAGAAATCATGCGAATGCGGAGCACAACGAACATGTGGATTGCATGCTCCTTGTGATTGTGTTAAGGAATGACTGCCATGAAAAAGTCTTCCTCCTCCTTGAAAAATTGAATCATGCATTGATTGTTAAGAGAGGACACAATGAACAATTAGATGGCCCCAAGTCCTACCGTGCCATAAATTCTATTTGCGTCCTATACCATAAATTTTGTTTGCACAATTTAGCAATCTCCTTAGGCACGAGCTCATAGGATTCCAAAATGACAGGCTTGGGAGTCTGAACGGGACCACACTTCCCTAATTCCCTCGAAACATTTAAATAGTGGAACTCCTTAGCTTCCAACTATTTTGAAAATTCAGGAGTTAGATGGGCAATTTGTCACGACCCCAAAATTGAAATAAGCGATCGTGACGCGTGTGGAAGCACATACAAGAATTTTTTTGGAGGAAGAATAATCATTGATGAATTACCCACGTGCATTTCCCACAAGATTCTGCCATGTGCGGATTATCAGACCCTCATATCCATGAGGGATTTTATGGCGGAAGCTTGTGTGAGCCATTTATTACAACAAAGCATGGTATAACAAATTCACATGGCATAATGTAGATTGGACGTATTTCCATAAATTAAGTTTGAGTTCAAACAAGGATAAAAGAAGAATTAAATCTTATGTACAATCCTAGAACAATGGCCAAAATAAACCAATCTTCAAACAACCATCTTAAATGTCCGACATCAATCCCAAATATAAATATAATCTCTCAAATGAACCCGGCATGTTATCATGCCTCCGTAGCATCAAAAGATCTACTCTACATCATCAACTGTCCACTCTCGTACAAATGGCTATTCTTATTGGACCTTCGCAACGTTGAGTTCATCGGCAAGGAGTTTGATACCTAAAACACCAAGTGTAGGATCAAACACGAATGCTTGGCAAGATTCCATGATAAGAGCATAACATTACATATAAAACAAGTAAAAGCATAATAAGTCATCGTCTAACAAGTATAACATAAAATTGACATGATCTTGAAAAGCAAGTAAAACAATATGATAATTGCATTTCCATAATAGTAAATAAAGCTGATTTAATGGCATCCACACGACTTAATTCCACTTGGTCATCATACATGGGCATACGACTCTCATCTGGAGCACGTAGCGTAATATCATTGGCATATTGTTTGTGCAAGTGAGGGTGAATAGCAGCGCATGTTGTGTGCAAACTCACTCTTCCCAAAATGGCAGCACAAGAAACATGACATGGGCATACATAATTGAATCGTGGGCAGTAGTGAATACAATACCTTGGGCTTACCACCTTTTCCGAGGATGGTAGCGTAAAGATGGGGTGAGATCGAGCTGGGTGTTGTTGAATTCGTACATAGATATACATAAATAACAAAGTCATATTTTAACCGAGAAATATCCCAAGATTTTATTGAAACTCCGCAAATCAAGAAAACGAGGGAAGATGATGATTTTCAGTTAAATGTGTCCATGCAGGTTCGAGTTAGAGAGATATACATGTTTTAGGCTAAAACGGCTTTCGCATATGCAAAATAGTCAAAACTAGTGATTTTTTGCATAAGAAAATATGGATCGGGTTACATAGATTCCTAACGAAAATAGGGCAGCATTTCGGCTAGAAATGGTAGCCCAAATGGGTAAGAAAATGAGTACGTGACTCAGGTCACTCGGGACGGGTAGAGCAAATGAATGCTCACTCACATCCCAAGAAACCTCGCAAGGATTGGAGTACGTCCATGGTCAAAGCAGGGCGAAAACTGCGCGCTAATTCCAATGAGTCCCATGGTCAAGACACTAGGGCTAGGTAAGTCCATGATCAAACCTAACAATGACAAATAGTAAAGGAATAAAAAGCGTTAAAATCAAAGCAACATTAATCTGACATTAATAACAAGCTTAAACATGTTTCATGGTCCCACACTAGTCATCCTATGGCAAGGATTGCCTTGGACATGTAACCACAGTGACTTTTGATTCCATTTGCACTTAGGATCAAAATGTCGGATTTTCATTACACTTGGTGTGAGCAGAAGGTGAAGACGTTTAACCCTAAGGTCTGACACAGTAGGCTATCATTGTGTCTCACATGCCGCCAAACAAATCCGGAACCAATTGTTAATTTGAGAATCACAATTCAAATGAATTCCATGTATGAAACAAGTAAGGCAAAGATAGGATATAAGGTTCCACCAAAATCTAGGGTTCGGTCCCATAAAAACTAAGTTAACCATGTTCTAGGGTTTCAAAAGCTTACCGGAAGTCCACATTGATTAAATTCCGGAAGTGGTTTTCCAATAGTTTGGACCAGTTGTGTGAGAACTGTCGGGTGATTCTAGTGGATGATTGTTAGATTGTATGTCCTTAATCCAGTGGATGGTGTAAATAAATTGATTTATTCTATTAATTGATTTATATTTGATGCTTTATTCATGTGATGAATGATACCTTATTCTATGATTTCACATAGCCAATACAAAATAATATGATGGTTCATGAGTTGAACCGGAGCCCACAAGTATATCAAATGTAATCCATGTGTGTTGGTGAGACTCACATACAGGAGACAAGGATCACAAATCTTATACTTGAAGTTTTTTCACAACCAATGATAAGACTAAGCATCTCATTCCAAGAGGTTGTAGCACTGCAGTCACTATGGTTTGTCTCAACCATCAGAGTGTAAGACTCTGGATTGTTATGCATGTACATTTGATGTACTGAAAGGATCATGAGTAGCACCTTATGCAAATCTTTCTTTGATTAAAGATTGCTCTCATAATTCCCAAGCAATAGGCTCTTAGTCCCGAGAGATTAATAGACTTAAGTTTCTACTATGCATTTACTTTGAGTTACCAATGAGTGAGGCTAACTGTAGGTCAACACCTTGGTATCTTAGGTATGTGGTAGTGGGACTGTGGGAACATATAATTCTTAAGATGGAATCTATCTTCTAAGAGAGAAATATCCCCTTGTGCCAATTAATGAAATTTATCATTGGTAAGTGTGCACCTATCTTAATTAAGAGTTAATTGGATGGTATTGATGAATACTGTGATTAATTGGGCCACAAGGATAATAAGATGTGGATCTAATTTTGTAGGGCATATTTATTCTAATAGATCGATGGATATAATTGATGGAGGTGCCTACTTGCAGTAATTGAAAAGTTCAGGGTCTTCTTGTAAATATTCCTAAGATTGAAGTTCAATTGCATTTATATAGTGGAGTTATTTGCAATTAACTGCGGGTCCGGAGTTCACATGAGATGTAGGTGTTAGGGATTTTGTGTGTTACTATTTGATGGATACATAATCATTTTTATCATCATTCGAATTTTCATATGAGCATTGATTTTGAAAAACTTGAAATCTTGATTTTCATATGCATTGTTTTAAAATTTTGAGAACTTATGTTATATGCATGTTTTGGATTTTAAACTTGGATGCATTAATCTTGAAGAGAAGATTTTCGAATCATGGAAGCCTATTGTAAGACCCCGACCATTAATTCCTGCAATTAGTGCTAATTAAGTGTGATTAGTTCACTAAGTGGGTTTAGAGGCTAAATGTCTTGTTTTGGAGACGAGAAGAGATTTTAACTAGCTTTGAGAAGTTGGAGAGCCTTTGGACCTAGTTTGATGCCTTAGAAGACCCTCCTTCGTGTTTTCGGGAAAGGTTTTTTTTTTTTTTTTTTTTTTTTTTTTTTTTTTGGGGGGGGGGGGGGGGGGTGTGTGGTTTATTCATTATTTTTGAGAAATTGTGATATTTGGCTCATTTAATTGGGGTCATTGTTTTGAAGAACTTTTGTTTTTGACCCGCAGTCTTTCGGAGCCTAGAAACTGTAGCTATCAATTTCGTGCCGTTTCAACCGAAAGGCCGAGATTTTTCGTTTTGGTTAGTTGGCCGAAACAAAATGCAGCATGTAACTTTTCGTTCAAAATATCAACCGATCTCGGCCGAAATCTACTGTATTTCGGAGTAATGTTCGAAATCTAGATTTTCATTTTTTCTTTTTTTTTTTTTTCTTGTAGAAAGAATCTACTTGGTAGTAAGGGGAAAAAGAAAAAAAAAAGTGAGAGGAAGAATGGGAAGAAGAAAAGAGTTGGAAGATAGCCGTCTGCCCTGCCTCGCCCGCTGTCGCCATGCATCGCCGATCTACCGCATTTGCTTCTTCTCTCTCCCTCTTCTTTCTTCTTCTTCTTCTTCCTCTTCCCTTCATCTGCAAGTTTTAGTCCTCAAAAAACAGAATAGCCTCCTTCTCTCTATTATTTTTTTTTCTTTTGCATCGAGATGCATTTTGGAATTGACTTGTGGGACTATGTGGTGGACAACTGGAGTCTACCAAAACAATTGTTGGGCCTCAAGTTGGGTTCTGCAGGGCTTGGCCCAGGGTGGGTAATGGGTATTGGGTTGGGTTGGCTGGGTCTATTTTGGTTCTAGGCCTGCTTTGGGGTAGGTTTTATAAAAGGCCTTGGGGCTGAGCCAGGTGCCATATTTATTTTGATGATATTTCCTTTAATTGTATATATTTTATATATTTTAATTTCTCATAAATAGAACTCCGAAATATTTTGCCGAAATTTTGAAATAACCGAAATATTTCAGTTTGAAGGCTAGACCGAAATTGTATCCGAAACGAAATTCACAACTATGCTAGAAACCCTTGAAAATTCCAAATTTCCATTATTTTGACCCCTTTGACCAAAAAGTTGAATTTTTTGTGGACCCTGGAAGTATGTCAACACTCACCTTATTGGAAAGATAATTTTATGTTGGACACTTTTCATGTTCTAAGTTTCTTGATCCGAGGTCTGGAAAGCCCTCTAATTCCCATTGCAAGTTCTACTTAAGTGTGGACCCCACCTCCACTTATTATATAACACCACTCTATATTTCTCTCTCATTTTCCACTCTCCGTCGACTGCAACTCTCTAGCTACAGTACCAGTAGCCATCCTTCTTCTTTTTCTTCCATTTCTTTTGCTCAAATGGAGTTGCCAAGCCACCAAATGGACGAGCAACCTTGGGCAACTTCTTTCCCTTCATCTCTTCTCTCATTTGACATCATTTTCGTGGAAATCCATGATGGGCAGCCCCTTTACCCATTCACCTTTCTATTTCGGACTATCTACAGGTTAGGGATCACCCTCCCTTTTCCATGTTTTGATTCAACACCCTTGGGGCATTGCCTTGAATCCTTTCCTAGCTTTCCATTTTCGGAGGCATTTTGGGTTCATTGTTGGGGATTTTTGATTTAGGGAATCCCAGCCCATTTGAGGAGTTTGAGAAGTGGTTTTGGAAGCTCTTGGACCTAAGGCAAGTGTTTAATTTGAGTACTCCTCGAGTCGCTGCCAGATTAATTCAACCATTTGAAGATCAACTATAATATGAATAAAATGAATCTGACCCTAGTTGAGCTATAGCCAGCTGGTAGCGACTGAAGGCATCACGAAGAAGAAGCCAACTGCCTTGATGATAGAAAATTCAATTGCCAGGTCCAAGCTAAAAGGCAAAGGCCGGATAGGCAAAAAGAAATCGGTCCCTAAGGGTCCTAAGGTGGAGAATGGTGCTACTGGTGGTGTCGTAAAGGCTAAGGGTATGGGAACAAAAGGAAAGTGTTTCCACTGTGTTATAATAAGACATTGGAAGAGGAATTTTCTTGGTTTTCGATCAAAGAAAAGGACCTTAGGTATGATTGGGTCACTTGTTTCTGAAGTTAGTTTTACAACTAGTAGTTCAGAATCCTGGTGTGTTGACTCCGGTGCAACTAATCGCATCTGTAATTTATTGTAGGGGTTCTAAAAAACCAGGAGGCTTAGTAGCGGGGAAATCATTGTTAACCTGAGATTAGACGCAAGCGGTGTTAGTGAGAGTAGTTACTTTATTGTTTTCAGATATTAAGTTGATTTTGTGAGATACATTATATGTACCGTCTTTACGGCAGAATTTAATTTCAGTTTCTAATTTGGTAAATAAAAGTTATTCTATTACTTTTAGTACTGAGGTTGTCATAAAGAGGAACGGTATTTTTATATATTCCGGCAAGGTAATTAATGGACTTTATTTGATAACTCCCACAATGTGTAAGATACATGACACCGAAATAATCAATAGGCCATCATTAAAGAGGAAGTCACATTCATCTAATCCAACAAGGCTTTGGCACCTGAGGCTAGGTCATATTAACCTAAATAGGATTGACAAGCTAGTGAAAGATTGTATCTTGCCTTCATTGGTGGTAGAACCTACGCCTGTTTGCGAGTCCTATATGGAAGACAAAATGACCAAAAAACCATTTTCATCTAAGGACAATAGGGCCAAAGATTTATTGGAATTAGTGCATACTGATGTGTGTGGACCCATAAATGTCAGAGCCAGAGGAGGATATGAGTACTTCATCACTTTTACAGATGATTACTCAAGATATGGATACATATACCTTATACACAGCAAGTCCGAGGCTTTTGAAAAGTTCAGAGAGTTTTGAGCGGAAGTGGAAATGCAATTAAGTAAAAGTATCAAGACTCTTCGATCAGATCTAGGAGGGGAATATCTCTTTGTTGAATTTATGGGACACTTATCAAAGAATGAGATTCTATCCTAGTTGTCTCTCCTGGTATGCCTTAACAGAATGGAGTAGTAGAAAGAAGGAACTGAGCTCTTTTAGATATGATCAAGTTTATGCTGAGTTTCTCAAGATTACCTATATCCGTTTGGGGATATGCCTTGGATATTGCAATGTACATACTAAACCTCGTACCATCTAAGTTTGTACCTAAGACTCCCCGGGAGTTGTGGTCTGGGCAAAAGCCTAGTCTATAACATTTACATATTTGGGGTTGTTCGACACACGTATTGAAGGCTAAGATGGATAAGTTGGAATCGAAGTCGGAAGTATGCACTTTAGTAGGATATCCTAAAGGAACTAAGGGTTGGTTATTATATAATTCCAAAGAACAGAAAGTGCTTATCAGCACCAATGATGGACCCGATTTCTTCCCTCTCTCCCGCTGCCTCCGCCCCGGGTCTTTCGGGGTACGGCGGAGGGGAGGAGAAGAAAAAGATAAAGGGTAACAACATCTTTCTTTTTTTTGTACGGGTATGCCAATTTCACTTTTCTACTTGGAATTTAGAAACGGTGATCCGAAGATCCACCTTCACAAGTAGAAAGGGGAAATGAAACTTTTTCTAGTTTCTATTGCACACATATTTTAAGAAAAGAGACAAAGGTTTTTTTTGAATGCCGTGAAAGGCGATTTCATTTGTTGCCGTGAAAGGCGATTTTGCCGTAAAAGGCGATTTACAAGTCTTATCCGTTATGAAAGACAAGAATTGTGATTTTTGTCTCTAAAAGAAAAATAAAGTACAATAGAAATCAAGAAAAGGAATCTGACTTCTCATTCGATTGTGGGGACACGTTCAGATCGACGGTCGCGAGTCATGTATGGGCTCCTCCATCGTCCATGCAGATGAGAACACGATGCTTGGATTCTTGGCTCGGCTTTCTAACCTCAGATTTTTAAAGGACAAAGGCCAAGAGAAGGTCTTGTATCCGATAAAAAAGCTAAGTAAACGGGCTGAAAAGCCACGTTTTAGCCATGTTGGTAGAAGAAGGGAGGTCCTTGGGGGGGTGGCCCCCCAAGGGTGCTTCAATCACCTTTTGGTGGTCTTTGCAGCAGGGTTGCAGGGCTTCTGGATTTTTTTGTCTTCTTCTGGGGGAGAGCGAGAGCTAGATCCGGGTTAGAGATTTTTTTTTTTTCGTTCCCTTTGGAATACCCTCCTATTTATAGGCCTTTGGTAGCCATTTAGGAGGGTTTATGAGCATTGAATGTATTAATGCTCATAATGGGAGGAGTTACAAGTTTTTAAATTACTTGTTTTGTAACTCCTTTTTCCTTGAATTTGATTGGCCGATGGAGAATAATGAGCCTTTAATTGCCTTCAATCCCCATCATGGGAGGAGTTTCATGGCTTTAATGCCATAAATCCTCTGACTTGTAACTCCCATTTGCTTGCTTTTGATTGGGCCGTCCAAAATAATGAGTTAATGACCGCATTAACTTGTCATAAAGCGGGTCATTTAACCTCATTAATTGGTCGCCAAGTCGCTCGAAGAGTTGCGGGCCGCGCCGCGTCTTTTGGAATTCTTCTTGCGATGACCGCCGGTGGATCCACATGTTGTTTGATGTCGGATGGCGATGCAATTTCAGACATTAATTAATGTCAACATGTCGGCAACATCTGTCCTGTCGATTTCACGATCGGGCGGGCAGAAAGTGTGCTTTCTTTGTCGGCCGTTTGGCGATTTCGAGGCATCTAATGATCATCCAATGATTTCGGCGGCGAATCCGTGATGTTGACGAAGATCGACGGATTTCATGCACGAAAAATCAGATTTTAGAAAAATCACAGGGGCCAATCAACTCGAAACGCGAAAAGGACCCGAAAAAGGGTCTTCCGGCGAATTTTTGGGTCGCCGGAATTTCCATGGTCGCCGGCGACCATGCACCCATGGTCGCCGGCGACCATGGGCCTTGGGCCCATTTTTTGGCCGCCTTTCGGTCGCCGTTTCTTCGCCGTTTTTTGATCTTTTTTCATTCTTTTTTCTTCTGATTTTTTCCTGACATTTCCCCTCATTTATTGGCCTGATTCTCTTGAAGAAAACCCGACGAGAAGCCACGCAAATCGGAGCACAAAGTTTCCTATTTTTCTGGAAAGCCGAAGACTTTGTTGTGCGGTTTTGCCGATTTTTTGCCAAGCATTGAAACTAGGCCAAACGATGTCGGAATGACCTGAAATTCGACGTGGAGCTTCTTGAGCAGTAGATAGGACCAACCATAGGCTTTGGTTTGAGTTTTGAAGCCGTTCGGGGTCCCGCAAATGCTTGCTTTAATTTCGCCATGAGAGAAATGCCGAGCTTTTGACTTTGGTCAACCGATGTCCGATTGACCTGAAATTTGACAGGGAGCCTCCTGAGTGGTAAGTAAGACCAACCATGGGCTTTGGTTTGAGTTTTGAAGCCTTTTGGGGTCCCGCAAACGCTCGCCTTGATTTCACCTCGAGGAAAATGCCGAGCTTTGAAACTAGGCCAAATGATGTCCGTTTGACCTAAAACTTGACAGGGGACCTATTGGAGTCATTTTGAGATGATCCATTAGCTCCAATTTGGCTGCCATGATTCCGGGGTGCTCCGCTGCCGATAGGCCTGTTTTTGCTTCCCGAGAGTTGATGAAGGGTCAAACGTCGTCCGTTTGACTTGAAATTTGGCAGGGGGCCTTTTGGAGGTATTTTGAGACCATCCATAGGCTCTGATCGAAGTTTTGAAGTCTTCGACACTGTCGCTGCCGGGAGCTCCTGCCTGGCTGTCGGAGGAGTGAAGTTAGGCCAAATGATGTCGAAATGGCCCGAAACTTCATGTGTACCCTTCTTTTGGCTGCTTTGAAGGATCTTGTAGTTTTTGTTTGATTCTGACAAGATCTGGTGCTTGAAGTGGCGCCTTCCTATTTATGGCAGGATGTGGCTCCATGTAGCTTTTGGTGCTGAAGGGACATAGTGACATTTTTGGTGTCAACAAATGCCCCCTCGAGGTACAACGACGAGGTGTGCAGCTCTAGCAGTCGGTGTGCCTCGAAGAGAATTTGAAGGAGATCTTCTTGCTTGACCAAGTGTCTTGAGCGTTTTTCTTTTGATGGAGTTGCTTTTTGAGCTTCCAAGGGATTTCGCGGTAATGAGAGGGGTCATGTACCGTCTTAAGGCAAGGATTTTGAAATGACATTTGGATATGGGTTTTTGGTTTTGGGTTTTCCCTTTTAACCTTGTGAACCTAAAGGCTTTATGTGTCACATTAGGCGGTTAAGAAGGTTTTTGGTTTTTGACATTGTGACCTAACAGGCTGTATGTGGCGAGTTAGGGGGTCGGGATTTTGGTTTTTTGGTTTCGGCCTTGTGACCTAACAAGCTGTATGTGGCAAGTTAGGGGACCATGGTTTGGTTTTTGGTCACTCTTTAGGACAATTTTGGGTCCATTGGAGTGGTTTGGTTTTTTGTGGAATGTCAATTTCAAGATTGTGGCTTGATTTGGTGCATGGGGTTGGATGGTTGGGTTTCTTTTGGAAGCTTATGAAGCTCGGAATTTTTTGTATGGTCAATCAACTCAAGAGAGGCATGGAACCATTTTTATATGCTCTTGGTAAGAGAAATTTTGACTAAAAGCCACTTTTAGTGCCTAGGTGGTCAAACCTGGCTCATATGGGCTAACCCATGGGACCTTAAGCTTTTAAGAATGGCTTAGATCTCATGTGGTGTCATTTTGTAAAGAATATCTAAAAATATCCCTTTTGTGTAGAGAATATCTAAAAATATCCTTACTTGGAGAGAATCTCTTAAGTTTCCTTGATTTTGGGAGAGATTTTCTCAAAGTATCTTTCTTTGGGAGAAAGTTTCTCAAATCCCCTTTCTTTTTGAAGAGAATTTCTCAAGAATCTCCTCTTTAGGAGAGAATATCTCAAATCTCCCTTTCTTTTAGGAAGTTTGCTAATTTTTAGCACTTACCTCCTTGCTTTTCTCCTCCTTTCCTCTTTTGGTTTGCCTTTTCTATAAAAGCAATGGAGATGGGTTTTCTTCCTCTTGTTGCTTTCTCTTTGCAAAAACCTTCAAGAGTGCCCCAAGATAAAGAGTTTCTCAAGGATCTTCAAGTTTCTTTTCCTTCTTCTCCATGGCTTCAAGTAGGTCTTCTTTTTCCAAGAAAAACCCCATGTAGATGTAGGAAAGTTTCCTTTCTTCTCTTTTTTTTTTTCTTTTTTTTCTTCCTTTTTTTTCACGTGTTTTCTTTTCCTCTTTTTTTTTTGTGTTTTTTTTTCCACGTGCTTTCTTCTTTTTTTTTTTGTGCACGTTCTGCCTTCTTTTTTTTTTCTTTTTTTTTTATTTCTTCCCCTTTTTTTTTTCTTTTTTTTTCGCCTTCTTTTCTTTGTGTGCTGTACGGGACAGGTCCGTACGGACCGGCCGTACAGTCTACGTGGCCTATGGCCACGTCCCATGGGCCAGCCCCTTTTCTCTCTCTTTTTTTTTGAAGATTTTGGTTTTTTCTTTTGTTCTTTTGTTTTTGCTCACCATGTATATGAGGTATGCAATTCAAGATGATCATGCATTTTTTTCTCTCTTTTTTTTTTTATGCTCAAGATAAAGGCTAGAATTTCTAGGTCAATGTCAACATGGATTTTGACTAGAAAAGTTTGATTGGTTTTTGACCAAATTGGGCTGGAATTGGTCAAACTTTTGTCAAAGTTTTCCTAGCATCTAATGCATGATGGTTTTATGCATGAATTTTGGTAAATGGAATTGGGAGCATGATGATGCATACCTCGAATTTTCTTGCAAGTCTTGGGATTTTTGGAGCTTGCAGCAATGTTAAGCCCACTTCTTCAGTCTCGCAGAATTTCGAGGAGCTTTGCAAGTTTTGGAATTTTGAGCTCGCAGCAATGTTGAGCTCTTTTCTGATCTTGCGAAGATTTGAGAAGAAAGGCTTGATCTCACAACAATTTTTTGAATTCAAGTCTTCTTCGAGAACCCTTCATTGATTATGAGCTCGCAGCAATGTTGAGCTCATCTTCAAGCTTCCTTTCTTTTTCGGGGTGCCTCCCTTTTCTTCGAAATTGCCCCGGAACCATGCCAAAATTTTGCTAGGATTTTTTTTTATAGCAAAATTCTGTCATTTGGTGTTTGATTTCCTCCTTTCTGACTCTTGCAGGTGGTTCCTCCAGAACGAACAAGGGTAAGGGCCTTGTTACTGATGCACCTCGTCGATCTGCCAGATCTTCCAATGCGGCCGTTCAACAGGCTTGGGAAGAAGTCCGTTATGTGGAGACGAACTTGGAAGAATGCGACTCGCTCAACCGAGATGAGATGAGACAGCGATTGATCGCTCTCAAGGATGAGGAGTTTTATAAAATTATGGCAAGCAATCGTCCTTGGATCATGGACGATCAGAGCGTTGTGCCCAAGCCTACCTTTTTCTTTGGTGACGCCGTCCCTGATGACTCGTCATTCCAAAGGAGATGCTTTCAGTTCTCTTACACAGCTGATGGTGAGGAGAGAACTATTTCTACCCGATCGACTTTTGATCGCATTATCTCGATCATGAGTCTTTCTCCCACATGCTCTAAAAGAGAAGATCCTCCCAGCTGGGTGAAGAGGACCAATGCAGTCAAGATCGGGATTTTTGTTGGCGGCCCTCCCTGTTATGCAGAGAAGTCGCCTGTCCGTATGGACATGTTGATGCCAGCCAGCGGTTACCAAGGTTCTGATCATCCATCAGTCGATTTGAGACCGGTGGGCCTTGGCATTTTTAGCGGTGACGGCAGTAATTGGGTGAACCCCTTTCGGCTTCGCGGCCGCTTCAGCGTTGACTCGGGCTGGGAGTCATGGACTGATCACATCCTGCAGATTGGTGGCGCCATTCTGAAGGAGGCTGAAGTTTTTGATGCGGTTTGCGCTTTTCGGCAAACCGTCGTTTTCTCCGATGAGGCCTTCATGGCCATGTTGGAGTCTTTACTTCCACAGACCAACACCTTCGTCGTCGCGAACGGTGAAATTGGTTTTTCTTTGAAGGAATTGAGCGCTACCACCGGGTTGCCTATCCTCGACAAACTCTATGAGAGTTTATGCCTATTGACAGCGTCCTTGAGGAGCAGTCGGAGGAGTTTAGGCTCCTGTACTTTCAGCTCGTCGCCTTCTACGATTTTTTGAAGGAGAAGGAGGGCTCGAAAGTCCGATGTAGTAGTTGGAGGAGTCTCAGCTCTTTGTCTTCCAACCTCTTTGACGGTGGGGATGCTTCTGAGAGTATGTCCCAGGAAGCCAGGGCTAAGAACCCGAAGAAGATCTCTGCTATGCGAGAAAATTTGAGGGATTTTCTTACAAGCACAGACGCCATTTGTCCTGACATTGCGCTGCGGAGAGATCTTGCTGTTTACCTCACTTACTGGCTAGGCGAGGCAGTTTTTGCTGGAGGAGATGGAACACACATCAGGCCGCACTGTATTTTTCCGGCTTGTCAGATGGCGTTCGGAGAGCAGCTTGCTTTGGTACCTGCTCTTTACTCCTATTTGTGCACCGAACTACAGGCTGCTGCTTTCTTGGTTCGGCTTGGGCTCCCTATGAATAGGGTATTTTCAGCCCATATCTTCTATTCGTGGTTTGTGTACCACTGTCCGGGCTTCCACTGTTTAGGCGCTGCACAGGATGATGACCCGTTTATGATTCGGTTGGCTAGAGGGAAAGCCGTTTCCGAATCTCTTTTGTCTGCCCGTTTGAGGATCCGACGGTTCAGGGACGTCGAGATGGGGCAGTCTTCAGTCAAGCTTTCTCCCGGTCTGCGAAAGAAGGCTTTTGATTTTGGTATCTCCCGTGATTCCACCAGAGCAGGGTCGGGAAGACACTATTCTTTGACAAACGCAGAGAAGGGATGGCTTTTTAACATACGTGTTGGTACGATGGTGTACCGTCGACATCTTTTTGTTGACATCCAGCCGTATGTTCCTTCTCGTTTTGCGTTGCAGTTGGGCTTCTCCCAAGGCGTTGTAGGAGCGCCTTCGAGCATGGTGAAGCGTTTTGGGGGTCTTCAGGATGGGAGGAATGCATGGGCTTTTTACAGTGCGGAGGACACTACCGCCATGATTTCCTATCCTGAGCTGCCCACTTTCCGGACCGCTGGCTTCACGAAATGGTTCGCGGAGAGCTTCTCAGTGTACCGGGGGCTTTCCAAGAAGGAGCTCAATGTCAAGCAATCTTCCGGGAAGGGTCTTGGTAGATCAGACGGCGTCCGGCGAGAGGAGGTTTTGGCCTTCCTTTCTGGAGAGAAGCATAGGATAGGCTTTCTCAAGGACCGGGATGTCGTCAGATCTGGAGCTGTGCAAGAGGTACCTGGTGAGGTCCTGAGACAGCTGGAGGAGGAGGAAGCTGAAATCGACGCTTGGAGGCAAGCGGAACGAAGGAGAACTTCCATGGGGTCCACTGGCAGGAGCGGACCATCCAGTGAGGACTCTGGTGAGAGGCCTGACTTTGATAGCAGGGCAGGTTCTTCAGGTAAACCGACCCGCAGGAGCAAGAGGAAGAGAGGACAGTACCGTCATAAGAAGCAGTGCGAAGATTCTCCTGACGTGGAAGTCCCTCTTACCATTGATGACGAGGTCTCGGGGGATGCCGGAGAGCCTCCAGAGAAGAGGAGTCGAGAGGAAAAAGCCGACGAGGGTATGATCCTTTCCCTTCCTTTTTCTGCTTCTCTCTTTTTTTGTTTTTTTGAGAGATTTTTGTTTAGATCCACTGCTTTCTTTTCTTTTTGCAGAGGATGATGTCTTGGTGATGCCTGAGGCCCCGGCCGATGAGGCGGCGACGGATCCGACTACGGCATCTGAGGAAGAGCCAAGGGACTCTGGAGTAGACCCATAATCTTCTCCTGGTACGACTTCTTTACTTCCCCCTTTTTTTTTGGCATTTTCTTTTCTTTGCTAAACTTTGCTGATGTTTCTTCCCCCCTTTTTATCAGCTGATTTGGCAGAGGATTCTGACGACTTCGAGCCATCCATGGATGTAGCTTTCTGCGACACTTCGGACGAGCTTATGGAGACAGAAAGCGCTCCACCGGTCGTCGGAGAAGGTATTTCACAACAATAGTCTTGACAAATTTCCTTTTTTTTTTTTTTGACAAGATAATGTTCATACCTTTCATCTTCTGGCAGGTTGTGAGGCGACAGGAGAGGTTCCATTGTCTTCCTCGGAGCCGGAACAGGAAATACCGGCAGCTGGTCCAGAAGTAGAGGCTTCTTCTACCAGTTTTGATGCGGCAGAAGTGCGAACACATGATGATATCCCATCTTCTGACGCTCCGGCTGGGAAGAGTCTTTCGATTTATCGCCCACTACGGCCTGACATGGGCAGTCAGTCAGCGGAGCATGGCGAGTCTTCATCTGGGCCCTCTCTTCAATTTGCAAAGAAGGTCTTGAAGAGTGTACTGAGCTCCTGGGTTGAGACTCTTTCTTCTGGTCACTTGGAAGCTGGCTTTGGCATGGTCAAGCACG
Organism: Camphora micrantha; assembly: GCA_003546025.1. Lineage (NCBI taxonomy): Eukaryota > Viridiplantae > Streptophyta > Magnoliopsida > Laurales > Lauraceae > Camphora > Camphora micrantha. The sequence continues at coordinate 27,909,599 of QPKB01000008.1, read as the reverse complement.
TGCGAGACATCCTTGCTGACAGCGCAGAGGTTGGTCTGGATATCACCAATGCCAAGGCTTTCGTTGATGGAGTCATTGCACTGGGCGATAAGTGGAGCAAGACTAAGAACTCCCCAAGTGATGACTTTTTCAACGAAATGTTTCTGAAGCCTTCCAGCGAGGTCAAATCGGAAGTGAATAAGATCTTGAAGGCTCGGAAGCAGCTTGTTCGAGAGAGGAACGTCGCCGAACTGGCTATTATCGAGCTATCAAAAGACCTGAGCCACCTCGATAAGGAGATCAACGAGACTAGGCAGCGTCTCGAGTTTTTGGAAGAACAGACTGCTGCTAAATGGGCTGCTGTTCTTGAAGCTCGTGCCAGAGAAAGCACTCTGATCCGTCAGGTTGAAGAGGTTGACGGGAATCTCCGAAGAAAGACTCAGGAGCATGAGCGATGGCAACTTCTTTGGGAGGAATTACCTCGTGCTGAAGATGGATCGCGGTTATCTGCCGCATCTTATGGCAGCATCTTGAAGAAGCGTGGCCTGGAAGCTTTGGAGGCTGAGGCCAGAAGTCTGCTCGAGGACCTCAGTCTTTGGTTGAAGACCATGATGGACTGAGCTTTTGACAAACTTTCTTCTTTCATTTTTTTTTGGTACCTCCATGTATAAACATTTTGGCACTCTATATTTTGTATCCCCTTATTCTACTTAAATTCTTTTTTGTTGAAAATAAGCAAAAGTTGAATGGGAATGTTTGTTTGAAAATCTTGATCAAAAGTTTATCATTTTGTGAAAATCTTTTGTCAAAAGTATTGTTTTGGCATGAAAGCCAGATTTTGTGGCACAAAGCCTGGTTTTTGATGGCTTGAAAGCCGAAAATTTTGAGGTGGCATGAAAGCCGATTTTGGTGGCGTGAAAGCCAAATTTTGGTGGCGTGAAAGCCGATGTGGCATGGAAGCGATTTTTGGGAGAGCCGATTTTTGGCATGAGAGCCGATTTTTTGTTTTTTTTTTTTTGTTTTTGGCGTAAAAGCCGGATTTTGGCATGAGAGCCGATTTTTGGCATGAGAGCCGATTTTTTGTTTTTGGCGTAAAAGCCGGATTTTGGCATGAGAGCCAATTTTTTGTTTTTGGCCTAAAAGCCGGAATTTTTTGAAAACCAAGTTTTTTGTTTTGTTGGCATGAGAGCCAGATTTTTGTTTTGATTTTTGTTTTGAAAGCCGATTTTGGCATGAAAGCCGATTTTTGGCGTGGAAGCCGAGTTTTTTTTTTTTGGCGTGAAAGCCGAGTTTTTTGGCGTAAAAGCCGAGTTTTGGCATGAGAGCCGATTTTTTTGGCGTGGAAGCCGAGTTTTTTGGCAAAAAAGCCGGGTTTTTGGCGTAAAAGCCAGGTTTTTGGTTTTCAAAAATGCAAGTATCGACTAAGAGTCGCCTCCCTGCTGAATGGTATTGCAAGTATCGATGGAATGTCGCCTCCTTGCTCATTCGGTTGCGAGTATCGATGGAATGTCGCTTCCTCGCGAAGTTGGGTGCAAGTATCGACTAAGCGTCGCTTCCCTGCTTTTCTTCAAAAATTTTGTTTTGCGGGTATCGATGGAATGTCGCCTCCCCACGATTTTTGAAATTTGAGGTTTTTTCGAACCTTTGTTTTTTCTTTTGAAATTTGGGTTGTGGATATCAACTGGAATGTTGCGTCTCCACGATTTTTTTTGAAATTTTGCAAGTATCAACGAGGTGTTGCTTCCTTGCAATTTTGAGGTTTTGGAAGTATCGAATGGGGTTCGCATCCTTCCAATGGGTTTTTGCGAGTGTCGACTTGACATCGCTTTCCCGATTTTTGGTTTTAGACACGAGGGTCGTAAATTTTGACCTAAAACCATTTTTGGCGTAAAAAGGTAAGGATGGACTAGGTGGAAATTCCTAAGTCCTGATTTTGTTTCAAACCAAGAATTTTGGGTTTCAAGGATCGAAAATTTTGGTTAAGTTGGAAGAGGCTCCTAAACTTAGATTTTTGGATTTTTGATTTTCTTTTGAACAATGAAAACGAATGAAAGTAAGCATTGTTTTGGAAGTTCAACATAAAGGTGAAAATTCCAAAAGAGAGTGGGTTTGACGAGCAAGTACCTGGAAATAGGCTTTGGCCTTGTAGGCGTCGCTCTGACCCAGTGGAGGAAGTCTTCAAGGGTAGTACCGCTTCAAGAACTTGCCGTTGATGGGCAGCATACATCTATCACCTTCCATGTTTAGAAGTGCATATGCGCCATTGGAGAAGACTTGGTCGATGACGAAGGGTCCTTTCCATTTTGGTTCAAATTGCCTTTGGATTTGTGAGCGAAAACCATCGGCCTTTTACCGCAAGAACCAAGTCACCCTTTTGTGGGCGCGTTTGCCTGACCTTTTGTCGAAAGATCCAGCCATGCGTGCTTGGTAGAGCTCAATGCTTTGGAGTGCCTCGAGCCGTCTCTCATCTAGATTGTCCAGCTCTTGGAGTCTTAATTTGACATTGCTTTCTTGCGTCATGTCATTTTGTAGAGATACCCTTAAGGAAGGAATTTGTACATCTAAAGGGACAACAGCCTCGCATCCATAGACCAAGGAGAATGGCGTGCTATGGGTCGGTCCTCGAACGGTGGTTCGGTAGGCCCACAAAGCTTCGGATAGTTTGTCGCCCCAGTCCCTTTTGTGGCTAGAGACCATTTTTCTTGAGAATTTTGCAGAGTGTCTTGTTGAAGGCCTCTGCCAGTCCATTCGCCGCCGGATTGTACGGAGTTGAAGGACAACTTTGGATTTTGTATTTGTCGCAGAACCTGTAGAATCTGTGATCACGGAATTGTGGTCCGTTATCATAGACGAATCTTTTAGGTATGCCGAAGCGACAAATGATGTTGGTGCGCAAGAACTGAAGGACTGATGAGGTCTTCATTTCATTGAGCGCAAAAGCTTCTGACCACTTGGAGAAATAATCCGTAGCGGCGAAGATGAAGCGATGACCTTTGCTTGACGGAGGGGAGACAGGACCTACGATGTCCATACCCCAAGCTTCGAAAGGCCATGAAATTGCTGTTGGATGTAGCCATTCTGGAGGCATGTGGATATAGTCTCCATGAACTTGGCATTGTTGCACAGCGTTTAGCAAATTGCATTGCGTCAGCTACCCATGGTAGGCCAATAATAATCTACCTTTTTATCTGATCGTAGAGCTTTGGACCAGCCTGATGAGCTCCACAAAGACCAGCAATGCACCTCTTTGAGAGTTTCTCTTCAGCTTCTTGTTGTGATAAGCAGCGTAAAGTACTCCATTGTAGGATTTTCTGTAGAGCATCTTTGAAGGAATGTCCAGATGAAAGTTTGGGGTTCGTCTTTGAACACTTACCCGTTCTTTAGGATCTTCAGGCAGGATTCCGAACATAATATAATCAATGAACGGATCCCTCCAGTCGCCGATCGGAGGTCTGAGAATGGGAGATCCGACTTCCAACCAGTTGGTGGCACTCAGCAACTGCTTGGTGTGTATTGAGGGGAGGGAGAATCCTTCCTCACACACACTGTAACTTGCATCTGTTCTCCTTCTTGGAACCGCCATAGAGGCGGCGAGTCCAGCCAGGGCATCTGCACGGATGTTTTCGCCTCTACGAATGTGGGTGATATGACAGATGTCAAATTTTGCCGAAGTGGATGCGCCTTGTTGTAGTAGGCAGCAGATCAGGCTTCCTGATTTTCAATTTTCTGATTCATCTGGTTGACAATCAGTTGAGAATCCCCGAAGGCTTCTAGCACTGTGATGCGGATTCGAGGCGAGTTCCAATCCTACAATCAGGGCTTGGTACTCAGCTGCATTGTTTGAACATGGTTCCAGTAGCGAGAAGGCGTGTGGAATCATGTATTTGTCGGGACTAACAAAGAGGATGCCAATCCCTGATATTTATTTCCTTTTTCACTTATCCTGGTTGCACCGTCGAAGTACATATCCCAGGAGTTTTTGATAAGGAAGCCTCCACGTTGTAGACGACTCGTCTGGGAGATCATCCCTGAGTGGAGAATCTTCAGGAACGGATGCTCTGCAAGAAAGTCCTGCCAGAGCTTGACCTTTGATTGCCTTTTGTGGTACATACCTAATATCAAATTGTGACAGAAGGATCGACCATTTGCCAGTCGGGCATTGAAGGGAACCTGCTTTTTGTGACAAGGAACTTCAGGAGATTGATCCTCGAGATCAGGTATACTGTGTTTGGAACAGCAGATAGTGACGTAGCTTTTGTACAGCAAACATCACTGCAAGACATTCTTTTTCGACTGGAGAAGTAGCGATGCTCTGCACCTACCAGCAATGCGCTGAGATAGTATAGAGCAGCTTCTTTTCCCTCGTGATTTCCTTGTGCAAAGTAGAGCTCCCAAAGAGTGGTCGAGGCTCTTGTGTACAAGATAAATGGTTTTCCAGTTGTGGGGGCAGCCAGTACTGGAGGTTTGGTCAGGTATGACTTGATGTCTTGGAACGCAGTTTCGCATTCATCATCCCAGACAAAGTCCACGCCCTTTTTCATTAGGCGGGAGAATGACGGCATTTCCCTGACAGGTTGGAGATGAACCGTCGAATGTATGCCAATCCTTCTTGAAGCCCTTTTAACTGTCTCAGGGTTTTTGGGGATGGCAATTGTTAGTAGCCTTGACTTTTGATAGGGTCAAGCTCTATTCCCGCTTTCCGAACTACGAATCCGAGGAACTTACCACGATGTACACCGAAGGAAGGCATTATTAGGGGATTCATTCGCAGGTTTGTGCCTGCGTAGTCGGAGGAAGACTTCTCGAGATCTTTGAGATGGTCTTCTTTCTTTTTGCTTTTGACGGCGAGGTCATCAACGTAGCATTCGACCCGTCTTGTGCTGCATATCTTGGAATATCTTCATCATAGCCCTTGATATGTGCACCAGATTTTTCAGGACAAATGGCCATTACAGTGTAACAATTACGCCAAATGGGGTCCGAAATGATGTGTGTCTTTCATCTTCGGGATGCATTTTTATCTGATTGTACCCAGAGAAACCATCCAATGAATGTCATCCGCTCGAATCCACAGGTGTTGTCGATCATCACTCCGGATTGGGGAGCGGGAAATTCATCCTTAGGACCATGCATTGTTCAGGTCTCTATAATCATACAGACCCTGATCTGCCCCATTTTCTTTGTCACTGGACGATGTTGGCCAACCATTCAGGATGCTGTTCCTCGGCGGATGAAGCAGCGTTTTGAAGTTTCTGAATTCTTGTTCAAATTGTCATTATGTCAGACCGAATCTTCTTGGCCTTGTTTGACAGGCTTGATATCCTCTTGTAGATTGAGTTTGTGAACTGCTATTTTGGGGTCTAAACCAGGCATCTCAGCGTAAGACCATGCAAAACAATCAAAAACTCACGAAGAAAGCGATATACTCGGGTAACTCATTCATACTTTATATCTTGCTTATGATTACAGGACGTGGGCTATCTGGCGTTCCCAAGGTCTATCTTTTTGAACAGAATCTTCTGTTGGAAGACTTGAAGGTGTTCCTCTCAATATTTTCGGAGGCTTCAAACTCAACAAGACCTTCCAGAGTTTCAAAGGTATTCTCAGACCAAGGCTGTGCTTCTGACCATGGTCTTCATTGTCGGCACCTTCTCAAGACTTGCTATGAGATGGTCCAATCGCCTGTTGAAACTGGATCGAAGTATGGTACTTCTTTGGAGATGATTGGATATCTTATGAAACAGAAGACTGTGCATCTGTATCATCGGACAATTCCTCTTTATCATCAGAGAAATCGTACCAATTGGAGGAGCTTCCTGGATCCTTGACGGGTTAACTCTTCAAAGAGATATCCAGGGAGATCCGATATCTCACAGATCACCAGACACGAGATGTTGAGGGCTTCGTCGGCCAGACGACTTTGTAGCCTTTGGGTCAACTGTCTCATGGAGCATCAGAGGTCGTAAGCCCAGTCCGTATGAAGACTTTTCATATGACGATAGAGTTTCCAATCCTCCATGCTAGGCTTTGTCAGAGGTGGGCTCCAATGGTACGAGGATACCGTGGCCACCTCCAAAGCCGCTTGGATTCGAGCGTACATAGCCCATTTTCTTCAGTGATAGCAATTGGCGCCAATTATGGACTATACAGAGCGATATTGTGGCATACCTTCGTTTTGGAAAGGCTCAAGCGAAGAGTTTGATGAAGAAGCCGCCGACCTGTGGAAAAGATCGGCTTTTCTTTTGGTGAGGTTGTCGGAACAACGAAGGAAGCTGATGCTGGATCGCCTATGCCAGCAGGTGTCTCCAATGGAGTGAGAGCAGGTTGAGCTTGCTGAGTATCAGCTTGGCTTGACGACGTGTCGTCTTCTGTCTCTGAATCCGAATCTGTGTCTTGCATGATAGACACAAAGGAGATGACAAACTTGCCCCAGGCTTTTGTTTGGTCTTCTTTGCCTTGGTAGTGATCACCAGCGGCTTTGAAGACTTGAGGGAGACAACAAAAGGAGATTGGTTGATCTCCTCGGTTTTGCCGGATGGTTGATTTTCTTCCGGTGATTGCTGAGGAGCCTTGCCTTTATCTTTCTGGAGACTTTCGGCAAAGGATGCTGTTTCTTTCTCCTTTTCTTCGTTTTCATCTTTGTACATCTGCGAGTCTGCGAAATGGACTTCTTTGCCTTTGAAAGGCTTTTTGTCCTCAAATACGCGATGTACCACGCCG